>CAHIKZ030003813.1:3182500-3270000 GCA_903632075.3 Acanthosepion pharaonis
CGACACAGAAGTTCTTGAAATTTAAGATTCTTTTATATCTAGACGAACTCATTTAGAGTCTATTTTCTTTCCATCACTTTTGTAAGTATGTATTCCGCGCTTTTGTATTAGAAGATCTGCTACGAATGGGGAAATGTTGTAAGAGCCAGGGCAAAAATTTACTTTAGATGACCTTGCAATTAAGGCACTCTCTAGACATTTACATTGTGGTGAATTATTTTCTCCTTTGATAAGAGTAGCATTTTTTCATGACAATATTGTGGTTTGTGTCGTTACGTTTGGAACCCAACGCATTTGATGTATTATTCTGTAAAATGTTGTGTGCATTTGTAGTTCTAACAACATAATAAATTTAATCCGATGAAGTACTGGTTTACAAAACGCGTTGCCACTTACTTATACATTTCTCCCAAACTGTTCTTGATATATATATATATATATATATATATATATATATATATATATATATATATAAACAAATGCTTAGAGGTACAAAATCTGTATACTGTTTTAAAAACAAGGAATTTATTAATGTTAATAGTCCCTAAGGCCCTTTCATCCAACATCTCAACAGGAGGAAATCGTTGGATAAATTGATGAATTAAACGAAAAGAACTACAACGAAAATGAAGAGCAATATATATATATATATATATATATATATATATATATATTAGCAAAAAAAGAAAAAAATTACCTCAACATGGGGATAGTCTATTTCAAAACGGTCTTTCATCAGAACCTGTCTGTCTCGGAGGATTATTTTAAATTTACTTTCAATGTCAGTCCTCCCCGTGTTAATGAGAAGGGGCTTGTGTTAGCGACTTGTAAAGGACTTAATGTTTTATTTCAGTGAAATGGTCTGGGCTTGGAGTTTCTTTATGGCTAGAGCTTTTCGTTGTTTTAGCTAAATATAATTTCCTACTATGTGTCATATCTTATACGAGCTCCAAGTGTGTTTTCCTGGGATTTACAGTAAATAGATTTTGCACTACAATATTATTAATAAGAGATGGGGGATTTAAACTTAAACCTGTTAAAATTAATGTAAATTATTTGAATGATACATTTATATAGTGTAGGTAATACCAGAGCACCAGACGAAACAAATCATGCTATCCAACACACTTAATTGCGTATATATCTACATACATACATCTATTTATATTTACATATCCATACATATATGCCACTGTACGCACACATACACCCCCATATATATACACGTGTATTTTTATGTAATTTTGAATCTGTTTCTAGGTCTACATTTCGTGATGTAATAGTTTGCATTGATCTTTATATTTTACTATCCTGATTTTTTTTCTAAGTATAGCATGCACTTATCCCTAAAACTGTTGTGGTTTTCACAAAACCTAAATTTTTCCAATTTATTTGAAGATTCAGACACTTCTTTCAATTCCCCAGATTTCTTTTTCAAAAGAGCTGTTTGGTGTTTTAATTTTGGATTGGTTAATATGTGTATATGTGTATAGATTCTTTTTTAAAATTCTCCTGGAGAAATGCCGATTATCGTATTTTCTTTAGTGTTGTGGTAGGATCCACCTAATTTGCATAGTGGAGTACCGACCATATAAATATGGTTGGTACCGGGAAGAAAGGGGGGGAATCAAGAGATTCAATCCAGAGACTCTGCCCGACTGCGACTAAGTCAACACATTCTCCAGGAACGGTCTTCCCAGGAATATACAAAAGACTATATGTAAATATTGTGTACACTTTCTTGTTTCAATACATTTTGTTCTAAGTACATTTTGTGTTGTATTATTATTCCATGCATTAGTCAAGTTTCAACATTTAGGGATAGTGGTTGCCTGGTGTACTACCCTAGTGGATCTGCATTTGCCCTCTACTGGGCAGTTTTCCGTAATTCTACAATTACAGGTGGTTTACTTAAAATGTTATTGTTACGTGACTTAATAATTTGGTTCACATTATCAGTGCAGGAGTAGATAATTTTGATTGACATCCTGCTAAATATCTTATTTTTTATATACATATGCTCTGTTATGTTAAATACATCGATTTCTCTGTGGCTCAGTTTTATTAATTTATATAGCACACACGAAACATTATTTTCGATTATACCAGCGTGACAGCTCTCGTTACAACTAAATGACAACAACTGACGCCTATTCGTTACTGCCCCTAATAAATTTTAGCGAATCCTCGAAGAAACTAAGTTCCGGTTTGCCGCGAGTATAAGGTGCCTCTAACAAATTTGACTCTACTGATTATTGGCAGTTCTGCAATAGGGTATAAAATAAGTGCAAGGTCTCTATTCCTCAACTCTTCAATCAATTTGATGTGTTATTCTCTGCTGATAAAGCTGGATGCTTCACCAATCACACCTCTCTTGAATCATCTAGAGTACCCCTGTCTAATTTCCCACTCAGAACTTAATCTCCGTTGAGTGATATGAATATATCCACTTGTTATGGTTTCTGCCATCATTTTTAACCTTGATCTCCCCAATGCATGTGGGCCCGATGATATCCGTGTAATAGTCATTAAGAAGTGTTCTCCTGAACCGACTCCTGTTCTCTCTAAACTTTATAATGAATACCTCGTTTTCCTGCCTGCTGGGTGTCTTCGTCTGTTGTTCCAGTTTTTAGAAACTCTAGTGAGCCATCCAACCCTTCCAACTATTGGCCTATTAGTCATTTACCTCTTTTTTGGGAAACTCCTAGATGCCCAAATCATTGTTGAATTGGTTCATAATCTCTCATCGCAGGGCATTTTCTCAGATAAGCAATACGGATTTCGTTTCTCCAGGTCAACTGCTGATGCACTGACGATAATTGCGGAAAGAGTCTATCATACTCTAGATAAAAACGGCGGAGCCCGGTCTGTAGCATTGGACATCTGCCTTTGACAGGGTCTGGCATACAGGTTTTCCCCACATGCTGAAAAGTTACGGTGTCTCCGGGCACACTTTTGAGCTGAATCTGTCTTTCGTATCAAATTGTGAAATGTAAGTTGTCCTGAATGGTATATTGTCTACATCCTTTCGTACTAATGCGAGTATCCCTCAGGTCTACATCATTGTTTTATTTTATTTTGGTTAACGATCTTCCTGATGATATCAGCTCCAAACTTGGCATCTACGCTTACGACACAACCATTTACAAACGACCTCAAGTCCGTCGTTAATTGGGACAAAAGATGGTTTATCAATTTTAACGCCTCTAATATTAAACTCCGCTCCATTAAGCATCTGCTAGGCACCTCTCTGCCTTCCATCAGCATGACTGATGCTAATCTCCAGGAAAAGGACGCGTTGCGCCTTCTCGTGCTAACGTTCTCAGTTGGCATGAAGTGGAAATTCATGTATCCATTGCTAGGTAAGCTGCGAAGAAGTTCAGTTCGAAGGAGAAAAAGAAATCATTTTCAGTAGCGATGGAGGTCAGCTTGTGACTGCGCATGTCTGTATCGACAAACGCTTGTGCAATGCGGACTTCTGAGAAAATCTGTAGAAATATGAATCTAGCTTCTCTTCAAATATTGGTGGCTAAATTGTCAGTGATAGCCACCATAGATGTAGACTAAGAGTTAAAACAGGGATATACATGATAAACGCATATACGGAGCATAGTAAGACGATAGACTTTACTTAATTAGTGGAAGGAAAGAAACTGAAGCAAAATCAAATGAAATGTATAAGGGAAGCAAAACGGAAATTATATAAAAGGAATGGAAACAAAAAGAATGAATGTTAACGAAGTAAAATTGTATAAACGCTGTAAAGAATAAGTGAAAGAAATAAGGAAATAGTCAAGAAACAAAGGAGGGAAATACTGTTGCTGAATGAAACATGTTGAGTTTGGTTTGGTTTATTTTATTTTACAGCATATCAACCAGAATGAGTTATTTAATGCTGACAAGATTGTTACGATATGTTCATACGAATAGAATACGTGTTCTTTGTAAGAAATCAGTTTGAAGATCAGGTTTCATTGGCGTAAAGAGGGTTTTTATCGAGAGTCAAATGCATTGATTGTTATATTTTTGTTTTCAAAAATGTATTGCTGGTAATAATTTTTTTTCAAAAATGTATTGCTGGTAATATTTTCTCAAAAATGTATTGCTGGTAATATTTTTCAAAAATGTATTGCTGCTAATATTTTTTCAGAAATGTATTGCTGGTAATATTTTTCAAAAATGTATTGCTGGTAATATTTTCTCAAAAATGTATTGCTGATAATATTTTCAAAAATGTATTGCTGGTAATATTTTTCAGAAATGTATTGCTGGTAATATTTTTCAAAAATGTATTGCTGGTAATATTTTTTTCAAAAATGTATTGCTGGTAATATTTTTTCAGAAATGTATTGCTGGTAATATTTTTCAAAAATGTATTGCTCTTAATAATTTTTTCAAAAATGTATTGCTGATAATATCTTTTCAGAAATGTATTCCTGGAAATATTTTTCAGAAATGTATTGCCTGTAATATTGCTTTTCAAAAACGTATTGCTGGTTATATTTTTTTTCAAAAATGTATTACTGTTATTTTTACTATAAAAATCTATTTTTCATACTTTCATCGAATTTTGAGCTCAGTTTGGGGGATTAATTATTTGCCCATAGCTGGGACTATAACAGGTTCTACCACCCACGGTCAGGGTGTACCGTGGAACATCAGCAATTTAGAGGCCCTTCTATGCTCCTCAAACCTCCCGATGAAAGGCTTTGCTGCCGGATATAGTTTATCGTCATACACAGGAAGGGAAAGAATTTAAGAAAAATGAATCATGAAGAAGAATATTGAAAGTAGCTAAAATAATTTGACGTAGAAAAACTTGTAATTATGCACTAAGAATGAAAAGAAGATCGAAAAACAAACAACAAAAATTGCATGCTAAAGAAGTCGTTTAAAATGTATATCATGCGTTCTTTGAGGAAAGTATGTCAATAATCGACAGAAAATAGTGAGACAAAAGTAAAATGAATAAAAGAAGGAAATGAATTTGTGTTGGCATAAAAAAAAATAGGAACCGAAAAAGAATGAAGAAAAGAAAAAGAAAATTGATTCATTGACGAGTTAATAAGCGAGAATTAAAGACAGAAGAAAAAAGAAAGAGATAATTAGGTAATTAAGAAGTTTTAAAATAAATAAAAATAAATATAATGTTAATTGAAAGACAGAAAAAATTGCGCCTGACAGAGTAAACGTTGATCATAATAATAGTTTATAAAATATAACTGAAAAGAAAATATATACAAAAGAGAAAATAAAGGAATATAAAATAATTTAAATACAGACACACAAATGATTTTTCAATGCATGACTGAAGTATAGATCTGCCATATTAAGTGCATTTCTCTAAACATCTTGTTGGCGGCAAATGAAATCAAATAGAGCTCTTTCAGGAGACAAATCTGGTGTCGTTGTTTTCCTAGACATGAAAATAATAAAATATATATTAATGGCTGAAAGATTTATCTTGAATCTTATTATATAAGATTTAATAATGTGAGGAATTCGAATAATGTATGAAGGAGATCAGACAATGCTTTACGTAACATATTGATTAGAACATACTTTTGTTCATGTTTATGTCGAATGCACAAGTAATTTAATATTTTTCTAAGGTAAATTATTATTATAAAAATATTACTGAATAAAAAACGCGCTAACAATGTGACGCCGGTGTATAAATATACGAAGCCAAATATATTTATAATGACACCCGTCTGATGAGGGTATACCAGGAGTAAGCCCTACTGGTTGTCGGACAACAGTGACAAATATGGTGACAAATATTAATAAAAGCAGTATTTGGGGGCTGAATTAGAAATAATTTCAGATTGGATAAACCACTCCGCTTTGAAATTGAGGCCTTTTCCAAATGTGTCGATGTAACTCTTTAGTCACAGTTAATGCTCCTCCTTTAAATTCCAGACAAAAAGCAATATCGACATCAAGACATGTACTCTCCTACGACAGCCAGTTGTGAACAGTGAGGTACAGTTCGTCAGTACCTCGGGCATAGGCCAAACTGATTAAGGTCAAACAACTGACAAGCTAATAATGTAGTAATGGATGGGTTATCTACTAGAGACCAACAAAATCCAGCATGACAAAACATGTATACGTAACATATCCAATCAATTAGGAAAACATGTGAGCAGTTCGTGACGTAGCAACCATGTGTTCATTATAATAATAATAATAATAATAATAATAATAATAATTATTATTATTATTATTATTATTATTATTATTATTATTATTATTATTTCCTTTGATTTTGTATACACATTTTCAGAAACCTAAGGTTAGACATGGCTAGATGACATTTTCCACTGAACATATTTGTAAAAAATAAAGACAAAAAAAAAGACAAAAAAACTAAAATCACAAACATTTTACATAGATAAATCTCTTCGTAATGTGTGAGTTGTACTTGTCAGTACATTTTTTTTGTATTTCTTTAAGGCATGGGCTACCAGGAATCCATCACCGATTCTATCCGAACGTTATCCAATCAATTTGAGGGCTCCAACTACAGCAGGAATGATTGATGTTGTATTTTCCACTTCCACATCTTTGCCTTTTGATAGTATTTTGAAGATCTTAAAGATACATTACAATATCTAGAGACTGCCATTCTGTTTTTTTGTGGTATTTTGATCTCTTTCTGGGCGATTAGCTTTGATTGTTCTGTATGTGTTTATTGTAAAGTCACACAAAATTGTTACAGGTCCTATCTCTGTAACCGGGTCTGGGTGATCTTCATCCTTTTTGCGCAGTTGCCTTCGCTTAAAAGTGGTATATTTTCCACTGCTGATGTTGGACCAGTAAGTCATGACAAGTTTTACATTCAGTTGGTGCCAACACTACGCAACCTGATACAAGATGGTCAGTTGTTTCTGAATATTTATCACAGATTTGGAGTTAATACAATTTTTCAGTATTTGTGTTTGGTAATTTCTAGTTAGCATGAATTGGCCCTGTGCAGTAAGGATAAAACCTACGGGAGGTCTGTTATATTTTACTTGCACTTGAAATTCCATTTTGAATTTATTGGTTTCTTTTATTACTGAATACATTTTCTTATTTCTTTCATGTTCTTTGACACAGATCATCATACAGTGTTCTGTAGTTTCCAGATATCTTTGAAGAATGGCTGTTGTGGTTTTGGAAGAGAGTTCTAGTTGAACTAATCCTCTGCCTCCTCCGGATTTGGGCAGATACAGACGATCAACACATACAATCAATATTATTATTATTATTATTATTATTATTATTATGTAAAAGTTGTATATTTTAACCAACAGTAACTGTTCGTTCATACTATTATTAAATGTCTGCTATTCACCTAAATTCTGCAGAATTCTTCTCAAAGTATTATTGTTTTTTTTCATCATGCTGTTTTATGGATTGTTTCAACTCATTTTCATTTCCTCTAGATTTTTCGATTGCATTTTGGGATTATTACCCAAAGTACAAACAATCTAGAACCACAGGCTTCTTCTTGTTTCAAACTTTTCTCAGGTCTCGGGTAACGTCTAGGTCTCACTGAGTTCACATCCAATCTATAGTCACATACATTGTCTGGTATAATTTATTCATGTTCACTAACACCCGATTTAATCTCCTGGTTTAGGTTCCGGGATTACCTTAAAGTTCAGTCACCCAGATAATCTTAATTTTTTCCATATGTTATATTCCATCTATTTGTTTATAAACCTTCTGATGGAATGTATAACCTGACAATGTTCACAGCGGATAAGCTCATTCACCCAGACATGTCTACTGCTTTATTTCTGAGGCAATATATAGTGACCGTGCAGTTTAATTTGTCATGATTGTACTGATGTTGTAAAGGTTAGCGGCTCGGAATGACGAATCAGAGAACCAGGTTCGAAATTCAGTCGTGTTTGTTACATTCTTTTTTGTGCAAATATAGATTAATAGTATGAAACCATTTCCTCTCTCAAGTAGGATTTGAATCTGGAAAAAAAATTGCAAATCTCAAAAAATGTTAATATGATATACATTCGTAAAAAAGATAAAATGTTACAAACAAATATTTGTTTCGGCTTTAAATAACCTACGAAGTGTTGATAAGCCGTAAAAAATTCATTTACTTCTTCATCGTTATTTTCCAAATCTACATTTGATATTTCTGTCTTTCCTGGCGTTTGAAATGTGATTTGTGCATTAACATGCTATGAAAAGACATTTGATGAATATCATTTGAGTATGAGACAGCAATTTTCTCCGAATATCCAGCACTTTTCCCAGTATACTTATTGACTTATTATCTCAGTATCCTTTTGCATTCCTAATGTATCTTTTAATCCTCTTTTTTATTGAACAGTGTTACAAGCATAACAAATCTTTCATGTAACAAATGTAACATTTTCATACTTCCCTTGTAAGATCTTGCTCTATACCAATTCGTATTTTATCACATTTCTAACATTCATTCTGCTCACAATGTTACGTCCAGTATCTTTTATTTGTTTAGATCAGATTCAGAGTTAAATTCTTGATTATGTTGTCGCTTTGT
The DNA here is from genome assembly GCA_903632075.3 of Acanthosepion pharaonis. Lineage (NCBI taxonomy): Eukaryota > Metazoa > Mollusca > Cephalopoda > Sepiida > Sepiidae > Acanthosepion > Acanthosepion pharaonis. The sequence goes on from CAHIKZ030003813.1 coordinate 3,191,040, forward strand.
ATATAAATATCCGTGGATATCTCATTATTTTTACTTTATTTGACAGTTAAAGTTTACAATAACTTATTTCAGTCGAATCGAATAAAAAGGCTTTTGTATATATCCCTAACCCAATGCATTTGTCTATGTTTTTATATTCATTTTGCTAGTGGAATCTAAATTCCTTCCGCTAAAAAGGATGATAATTCAAATAAAATTGAATTAATTCCCTTGTCTTTTAAGACGATGTCACCACTTTTGAATTAAGCATGACGATCGGCTAACACTCCTGTGAAATTCATTGTTTCAATCGATACAATCCTTGCTGTTCTAAGACAGTTTATGAATAAATGTTGTTTATTTATGCTTTAAAATATTGTCTTCTATCTTCATTCGTCTTTGTTCAACCGAAAAGCCGGGAATATAACACATTTTTGGCGACGAGGACTCGAACTTCAAAATCATGGAAATTTCACCTGAGATGCTTCGGGAGATTTTACACCAACAGAGAGAATAACTTCAGTAGTCACAACACATTTCGAACTCCCTTGATGCTTGACCTGATGATGCGTCTTATTGTTTGATTTTCATCAAAGGTTTCACATTTACTCTTATGCGTTTTGTCTGAGATTTCTCGATATTAATTTATTCTGTGATGCACCGTTGATTGTTTTTGCATTTTCTAGGTGACTTCTGCGTAACCAATGACAATGATTATTCATCTTCTATGAAATTCATTCATTACATCATCTGAGATGCCATCTCTTTTTACTTATTAGTTTTCTCCCAAATCCCGACAACAAACACATATATAATGTATAGTCGAAATTTGATAAATATTTTATTTTAATGGTAATGTTATTAGTCATTTCCTTATAAAGAAACATTCCACATTTATTGATCGAACAGCCAGTACTATTGTCGATTGAAATTTATAAGATCTGCCTCTTCAAGTAATGTTTCAGGAAAATAGGTTTCTAAAGTCCAGTAGCTTTTATTGCCCTTTCTGTTATTGATGGGAGTTTCCTTCCTAATCTTTCATTTGAAGTATGGTGGAACGTTACCATCTTGATTTATCATTACTTTCTCTTCGAGTTGCATTAAATATTCATTTATGGTTACTGCTTCTGTTGGAATTCCTCAAGTGATGTGATTTCTTTTATTTTTATAGTTCTTTATTTGTATTTCTGTGGCGGCTGTCTACAATGTTCAACAAGAGTCTTCATCAAGATCCACAATCATCATTCTCTCAAAGCCATTTTTAACCAATGATCTGTGGAATCGTTTGTATGCAAGTGACAGTTTGGACATCTTTGAACTGGTCTGGCGCCAAGGCTGACGTCCATATTGCTGATCTGACGAGGTTATTTAACAACATAACTCGAGATTTCAAGTAATTGTTTTCTAGCAAATTCCGGTGTTGGGCAAACTACCGCTAGTCCGGCGTATTCTCTGTTCAGTTTTCTTACCCCATCTATTAAACTTGAAATATTTGAAGTGATTAGTATTTACTAATTCCACATTGTGATTTTTTATTGTTGTGGTAGGATCCACCTAATTTGCATAGTGGAGTACCGACCATATAAATATGGTTGGTACCGGGAAGAAGAGGAGGAATCAAGAGATTCAACCAGAGACTCTGCCCGACTGCGACTCAGTCAACACATTCTCCAGGAACGGTCTTACCAGGAATATAAAAAAGACTATATGTAAATATTGTGTACACTTTCTTGTTTCAATGCATTTTGTTCTAAGTACATTTTGTGTTGCATTATTATTCCATGCATTAGTCAAGTTTCAACATTTATGCTGGATTTAATGTAGATGGCATTACTGCTTTCATTCCACAACGTCAGAGTTTCTTTTTTTGGAAAGGTTTTTCTTGATCCTTTTCCCTAGGAGACCTGATAGAGGATGTTGATTTTCTGTCTTAGCTCATTTTTATCCTAACTATGAATACTTATGTCGTCATCAGAGCCGCCCGCTCATCATCAATACATTGGCCATGGAATGGAGAGTTGGTTCCTTGTCTTCTATTTGTAGATTTGTTTGGGAAAATGTATGAAATGCTTAATGATTCATATCTGTGTTTATAAATTCGCAGAAGAAAAAGAGTAAATAATGTTTTATAAACATACAGTAAATATTAAATAAACATTTGATGGTATATCTATCAACATTATATATCTTAAAAGAACGCTAACCAACTCATGAGGAGTTGACTTTCACGATGAGAGCCTAGTTAATGTAATGTTCATTAACACTCACTGTAATTGATCAAATTGGGATACCTCTGTATGTACGAGGGCGTTGTGTTTTCGCTTTTTGTTCCCACAGTGCATTCATGTCTGAGAAACCTAATATTTGAGGATGCATTTCCGATTCGAAACATTTTCATGAAATTGAAAAACTAAGACAATTTCAAAAGTCATGAATGAAACAACAGTAAATAAAATATAATTTAAATTTGCATATGACATTATATAGCACAAAGTTATTTACATGCTTACGAAATTTTATCGAATATTTTCGATCTTCAGGCCAAATAGCATTATTATCCTTGTAGTTCCTGTAATGAACATTATATATAACCACACACTCATGACTGAAAATTTTGTTGAAACATGAAACAAACTGTGCTCCTTTATATTTTATATTTACATACTCTCTATCATTGATATGGAGACTCTTTTACCCATCAATGTGGCATACATTTTAAAACTATTCTCATCATATATATATATATATATATATATATATATATATATATATATATATATATATATAGTTATTTCAACCCAAGCAAAATAGTAATGACTGAAGGTGTTAACAGGACTAAAGAGAATGAGAAAAATTTGTAAGTAACCGTAAACATGTGATAAACCGTATACCTATTTAATAGATGGGAAAAGATTGTAAACTGGGCGATATATATATATATATATATATATATATATATATATATATATATATATATATATATATAAAGGGAAGAGGTTATAATAGTTTCAACGAGAGAAAAGTGTGTATAATAATAAGAATTGAGAAACCGCAAACGTATTTAGATGTAATGTGGAATTTTTTACACGTGTTTCCTGTCTCGCGACCTTCATCAGGCAATGATTAGATATGTTCACATATTATGAAAAGGAATTAAATTCTCTTATGTTTTTTGATGATAAATAAATATTCTCGATATCAGACATTCTTTTTTTTTTTTTATTTATATTATATATATATATATATATATATATATATATATATATATATATATATATGAAGAAGAGGTTAAAAATGCAACTGGAGCCTTTAAAGTAGTTTCATCAGTTTGACAATTCTCTAGTTTTAAAAAATTAAATTTATGTAGGGAAACTTGAGGCTATGTCAGTGACTTTTTTTTTCTCCAGTTAACTTTTATAAATTATTAAACTGGGAAAGTTACTCTAAATAAATGTTATTAAAGACTCCAGTAACATTTTCAATATCTTTTTCCTATATATTTTAACAGTATGGAATATATAAAAAAAAACTTTCTAATATATATATATATATATATATATATATATATATATATATATATATATATACTTCTACATTATATATAATGAGTGCGTCTGTGCCAATATATATGTGTTGTAATACTTTGTGGTTTTATATGTGCACATATGCAGAAATAGCACATTTTGCAAGTATCTATTCAAAAATTAAAAAGGTTAGATATATACGCATTGACGAAATCGCATGCAAGCGCTTATTGTTGCCAACATTATGGCTTGGAACAACGAATAACTCCAAAAACAAAGTTGGAAAATCAAGCTAATAAAGAAGATAATTCCTCGAAAGATAATCGCAAGTTGACAGATTATACGCAAGTAACAATTAAAAAAAGGGTTTCGGTGTTGAGGTCTGTGGCCGATAAAAAAAAAGTCGATTTGTTGATTTCCCTGGAGAGAATTCAAGGGTAAAATTACGGGAGGTAACAAGATTTCGTTTGGGTTTTAAGGTTTTCTTGATAGCGCCGGGTAAGAAGTTGAAATTATGTGATGAATATCGATGGTTCGAGGGTGGACGGAAACGTAAAAGTAAAAATTAACAAGGTATTTTTGGTTGACGCAAGGGTATGTTTCAATACATGGTAGTATGTGCGTACCACAGTATGGCGCTGACAGCCTTATTTTATTAAGCAACGACCAACACATACAGACACAGGTCTTTCCAAACAAAACAAATATGGCACACACACACACACACACACACACACACACACACACACACACACACACACACACACATATATATATATATATATATATGAGGATTCTTCGATAACGACGCTCTCAAGAATTGTCCGAATAATTTAATTTCTCTTTTAATAAGTGTGATGTTCTTTAGACCAAAGTTGTTGTTGAACTTATGCTGTCTCTTCTACAAGTAGTTTTCAGGCAATTGCTACGTTGAGCCACTTTCTCTAGTTCCCAGACTGCATCAATTTAAGCGTACTACTAGTTTGACATATCGGTCCCACCCTTTCAATATAGAAACGGGTAAATGTAGCCGTCTCTTCTACACCAACAGCTTCTTCTCTCGCACTTCCCGTCTGTGGAACTACCTTCCTCTTGCTTCCTTGATAGGTATAATCTTCAAATATTCAAGTGTAATGTCAATCGACATCAGTTACCTTGATCTTGTTCCCCGATATCCTTTCCTCAAAGACTTTAGTCTGCTTCTCACTCTTTCTAACCTCTTAATTGTTAGTGGCACTCCCTCCTTGCTTGGGGTGAAGTGCTTGAAAACAAAAAAAAAGTCCACACAAATACGCACATATAAACATACACAAAAACAAAATCTAAAACATTCATATAAAGGGTGCGATGTATAAATTGTCGTCAGTTTATTGTTTTAATTTCACAATTGTAAGTAAAAGTTCTACCAAATTTAGAAAACAGCGAATACAAATATCAATAAGTATAACCATTTACTATATTATATAAATATATTTTTCTGTCAGTCCGGATACTAAAAATACTTTGTTCTTTAGCTAAAGTCTAATTAAAACTCACAATCTAATAGTGATCAATAGTTTCATTTAATTTCACCTTTGCTTACGTCAAAGATAAATTGTGTAATTCGGATGTCACCTATTTTAAACGTTTAAAAATTTCGCGCACACGCACACATACATGGTGCAATTTTTAAGATGTCGACATTTTACATTTTTCATTTCGCGCATGCGCGTTGTTTTTTATTCATTTTATTTACTGCTCGGTATAGTAGCGTCAGTTTAGCACTGTGTCTAAGAAAAAGAGTATCATGATGCAATTCACTCCGCCAGAAATTGGGAAACGGCATGCTGTACTTCTTGGCATTCGCGCCGGAAGCTTTAATACGAACATTTCAGAGTGTTTGGGTGTTAATATTTTTACAGTGCAGAGGATTCGGAAAGTTTTGGATGATATATCCATTCAACATCATCCTGTTTGGAGTAATCACTATATGGCGACGTTATGCCTACATTTATCGTCCTACAGAACCCCAGACTCAACACAGAGACCTACATCAAGTGCCTGGATGAAGAGAGTGGCTTCCGAAAAGACCTGGCAACAGGATTCTGCACCATGATGCACAAGCTTGATAGAGTCAAGGCAGTCAGACAGTTTCTACAATGACATCCCGACATACATATGGCCACTAACTCCCCAGACTGCAATCGCCTTGATTATTATCTGTGGGGCGAAGTTGAGCGAGAGACTTACAAAGATGAACTGAAGGCAAGGATTAGTGCAGCATTCTTAAATACGGGGACCGTCCAGAAGAGATGTAGGACATTCTGAATTTGTCTGGGGGCCGTGGTTGAAGCCAATGGCGATTGTATTTACTCTTTAGGTTGTCAAGTTAATTCCGCGTAAGTTTGGTAAATATATCTTTTCAGATGAGAGGTCAGTTTTAGTTTCATTTTTGCCTAATTTATATGGCAATTTATCCATCGCACCCTGTATAAGTTTCCCTTGTCAGGTATTATCCGAATATATGCATCGTACAAAAATCTTTCTAAATAATAATCAGTAATACATACTTTTCAAAATTCCCCTCGATGTATTCCATGTGAGGATGAAGAAAACAATCCAACAAATAAATCTCCTGCAGATGGTAGTGAAGGTAAACCAGAAGAAAGGCCTACACATCAATTGCAGAGAAGTCGGAATGCATGGTTGTTAGCAAAAGGAAGAGTCCAACATGCAAATTATGCATTTTTGATACCAGAATCAAACCATTAAAAAATTGTAATATCTGGGAATTGCTTTAACAGAAGGCGGAAGGTGCTACACTGTAATACTGTACCGAAGGCGCATTGGGATAGAGAATGATGCCTTCCAAATCATAATTCAAGCCTTAAGAAACATGCAAATTTAACTAAAAACAAAGAAAAGAGTACTGAACTGTTACATAATAATCGAATATCAACACAGTGTTTCGTAATATTTGCTTCACATATCTTGGCTTTATTAAGAAATTATTATTATTATTATTACTAATACTACTACTAAATATTACGAAACACTGTTTTCATATTCAGTAAATATTGAACATTTTACCTCTGGTTTAATAATAATTATTACTCTAGTCTTATACTGAGACAGGTTCTGTAAAATTTGAATATATACGTTGAATTGTATAATTCAGTTATTATTAATAGCTCCATTTCGCTGTTAACAGAGTTAATTGTAACATTCATTTGCTTTAAGCTTTCATTATATATATTTTTCTCCCTCTTTCTTTCTTTTTCTCTCTCTCTCTCTCTCTCTCTCTCTCTCTCAATATATATATATATATATATATATATATATATATATATATATATATATAAATAATGAAATGTATATGATTTATTTATATTATATTTTTCTTACATAGTAGACAGAAAGCATCAACATATTTACTGCAACCAGATGTGCTTTAACAAATTCGCTATACGAAGAATGATTAGCCGCCATATTTTCGTCGTAAATTCCGAAAAACATTTAAAACTTATAATATATTACAGACAATGGAAAACGCAAAACTTGTCACTAATGAAAATAACCCCTATCAAATGCAAACTAGCGATGACCAATATAGCGTATTAATTTCACTTATAACAAGATCAATATAGCGCATTAATAACACTTATAGCAAGACTGTGTTTCTCGCCACAAATCAATAATCTATATCGGCTATAAAAATACTTCTTCCAGCAGACTCCTCACATGTCACTAATCAGATAAACGTAGGATAAAAATCTTCTATCCACCTATGATTTAACAGATACCTTAATGCAAAATCTGGTCGGAAACAGATTACCGGAAACATCTCGCTGCGAGAAAGGCCCTGTACATAAAAAAATCTCGCTTTCACCTCATCTTATTCAAAGGCGTCATAGAGGGTTGAATATATATATATATATATATATATATATTAAACTATAGAAATACGCTCAATTGAATTCCTGCCGCGCTCAACAAGCGATGCTCGGAATATATGCACCAACACAAAAATACTTCAAACATGAAAAGAAATAAAAGTAAACCCCCATGAAAATGGCTAAAGAAGTGACCGAAAGTGTTTGTGACAAGGGACAACGCAGAAAATGTTTGCACTTCCTCACTTCCACAAAATGGAAAAATCCCGTAAAAGCTAAAGGAAAAATTATTAAAATTTTCCGTGTCTGTCATATTCAACAGAAACATGTTTAAAAGATAGGTTAAAAACAAATATACATTAATACACACATGCAAACGACTCACACACACACACACACACACACATATATATATATATATATATATATATATATATATATATATATATATATATATATATATATATATATATATATATACGTGTTTATTTATATATTAGCGTATAGTTATTGATAATTGTCATTCCTTTCAGAGATATATAGATTGTTATGGAACTTAATACATAACCTAAAAAAGAAAAACAGGGCATTGCGAAGATATTCAGTTATGGCAAGAAAATTGTGGACATTGCGAAAACCTCGACCAAAAACTTTCCGACAAGTAAAAGACATCATCAAAACTGGGAATATAAAAAAAACAAACCAAAAACCCCCAAAACAACGAAAACCTTTAATCAAGAATGCCATGAATAGAAGTTTCGAAAGTTCAACAAACCAGCAATAATATATTTGAAGAATCATTTGATGCAAACGATAAATAAAAAAAAGATAGAATATATTATATTCAGGATATTTGAGCATCAATTGTTTTTGGAAGTTTTATTAAAACGAAGAAATGGTTTATGTATATTATACTTATTGATCATTTTTACCGTATGCAAATAAGTTTTCGCTAATGTAACTGTTGTATATATAACAAATAGCTAAAATTCGTATTTGATCCAAGCAAATTAGTCAGGGGTGCGAGTAAAGAAAAGAAAACCAAATTAATTTTAAGCACTGTATTATTTTAGAAATGTCGTTGCATGTTTGAAAGTTAAATGCACTGGTGTAGAACGCAGTAAATAATGTCACAACGTTACATTGGCAAGTACCAACATACAATTGTAAACAGCTATAGAAAAATATCAATAAACTTAAAATGTATTTTCTTTTAAAATTGTTTATTATATATATATATATATATATATATATATATATATATATATATATATATATATATATATATATAAAATTGTTTATTATATATATATATATATATATATATATATATATATATATATATATATATATATATATAAAAATTATTATTATATATATATATATATATATATATATATATTCAACTTATTTTCGTTAAAGAAATTTTGGTTATAAAAATTTAGACGTATTATGTCGTTTTATTTTAGATTTAATTCTTTCAAGTCCATAATTAATTTCTTGGTAGCTGTAGAAATTTGATCAAGAAAAATACCAACATTTTATTTTAAATAATTTTTATTTTCCCCAAGTAATTTCTGAGACCATCATAAATTCAAAATATTTTTTCACTGTTCGTTATCAGGGTTTCAAATTCAAAACTTTTATCCAATTCAACAAAAGAGTTATCTTTTGTAATAAATTTTTTTAAAAAAAGCAAAAGATATTTTTTAATTATAATATTTTAATTTAGTATTTTATATAAAACTTTGCCGTTACAAACATTTAAGAACTTTGTTGCCATACTCATAGTTGAATTTATTTATTTTTGACCTCAATTTTCTTATTTAAAATGCGTCCAAAATTTTAAGTTTTTGTTTATTATTAGTTTATACTAATGTATTTTCGACTAATATCTGTCTAAACTGTGAATATGGGCATGGGCGTTCCTTTAAATGTTCTGAGATTGAACTATGCTTATTCAAGTGAAATCGAAATCTCAAAAACGTCTCACATGAGGACATCGGTAATTCCAGTTGTAGTTGGATTCCTCGGATTGATTGGAAAATGGTTCCGATAGAATCATTAGAAGGATTCCTGGTAGCAAAGATATACACAATATTGTACTCACAAGTACAGCTTATACCTTACGAATTACTGAATCTATGTAAAATATGTATAATCTTAAGTTTTTGTTTATTTAATCCTCAAAAAATGATCAGTGTAATATGTTATGATTCCATTTCTGACCTTAGGTATCTATTTGGGAGCCGGAAAGAAATAAGTTTCAATAGAAAATAATAATAATAATAATAATAATAATAATAATAATAATAATAATAATAGGAAAACGAAATGCAAAAGACCAGACCTTACGAATCATCTTTTGAATTTCTTTTTCTACTCATGGAAAATGTCATGATGCCATTTTAAAATTTAAGTCTTTGGTCGGGACCCGGAGAGAATTGATTTCAAGAAAAAAATAATAATAATAAGAATAATTTAATTAATAATAATAATAATAATAATTTAGAAGAAGAAGAAGAAGAAAAAAAGAAGAAGAAGAAGAAGGAGGAGGAGGAGGAGGAGGGAGAAGAAGAAGAAGAAGAAAAGAAGTTTCGCCATATTGTAAGCTGAAAATACGTTATTTTAATATTTTCTTCTATAAAAATGCACTTCTATTTATATCTTGACTTAAAAAATGAATATGTTTTCAGGGTTGCTTTCTGTATTTCCTTGCAAATTTCACATTCCGTGTTATTTATGCGATAATCTGATTGGAGATGTTTATATATTAATTTTCATTATTTTGCGGACCAGAACAATATTTTGAATTGATAAAAGTATTTTTCTAGCATTGTTTTCAATGTAAATATGAAAAAGATTTAATTCCATATCATCTTGTAGGCTGAGACATTAAGTGAAAGTGCATTATATGAAAATAATACATAATGCTTTTAGAGTATGAAGCATGTAAAATAGAAGGCTATATCTCTAGTGCAAATCAGTGCAATATATTGGATTTTATGCAATATAATAAATGCAAGTCTACATCGTGATATGTTAGAAGTTTTATTACCCGACTTCGAAAACAAGCTAATAGCAACCAATTTCCACATTGAAGGAAACAGATGGAGAGATTGGCATATAGTACAGTCGATAAGCGTGTACACCACGTCCATTTTTATGAGAATATATTTTAAAAGTAAACATAATTACTGTTCTGTATTTCATGTGGAATAATCCAGGATAAAATGGATATTATCAGCTATTGCAATATTGCAAAATCTTAGATCACAAAAGATCCATTACGCAAAAGGTTACTAACAAAAGTAAAATATAACCGTATGAAAAATGTTATAATGAAAACTCGCTGGAATAATGGAAGTAAAAGAAGTTGGGGAGAACTGTGACTAATTTAATTAAGTGAATAATTAGATGGTAAAACAAGAACAACACAATGATTATATAACGGTAAGAGATACTCAGAACAACAATTGCAGGAAGTTTGTATAAACCAAATTCTGAAGAGACATATTACGCAGATACACACACACACACACACAAACACACACACACACACACACGCACACACACACATATATATATATATATATATACATATATATATATATATATATATATATATATAAAAAGAAAGAACTGTAAGATTTAAAATCTGGTGTTATAGATATTTTTATTTTTTTATAAAAAGACATTAATAATTAAATTAACTGGTTATTAAAATATGGTTTAAATCAGTTAATTTATAATATATATATATATATATATATATATATATATATATATATATATATTATATATGCATATATATATACATACATCTATATATATATATATATGGGCCATTTTTTGACGATTGCATATATAGCGAAACAGACTGTCGCCTCCTAGTGTTGACTTCTATGTTCACTTTTTATCTCTGATATTGAGCACTTTATCCCATAAATATAGAACACCTTAAGACTATATTTCTTTATACCATATTAAAAAACAAACGTGTAAATAATGTTCAATGTTAAATATTAAAACATTCTCTTTGTGTTTTGGTAATTCATATCGAGAATATTTAACATTGAACTTGAGAAAAATTAATTTTTTCTATTATGTGGAAATTTCCACTTTTACCTGAATACGTTCACGAGACCTTTGTCGTAAAATTAAAAACAAAAGTATAATTTTTTAAATAAACCACAACACAACCAAAAACGTTAGCGGCACCTCTCTCTTCTTCTTTTTAATATCCATACTTTTTTCTCTCGTTGGAACCACTACATTATATTTCATTTTTATATATATATATATATATATATATATATATATATATATATATATATATATATGATTGCCCACCGGTAGCACAACTCGGAGTTTCATGCGCAATGAAATATTTTCATTTGAAATTTACAGTAGGATATTGGCGACATTGATTGAAAATAAAATAAACATACAATGCAAATTCTCGTGAATAAACTAAGCTACTAATGTTTAGAATATATTTTGTGTGGCTCTGTTTAAGCATCGACTTCATTCTGATACCTTCTCTAAACTTAAATCAATTAAACTTTCTTTTGTTAATATTTGTCGTTTTTGCGGATATTATTCACTTTGATAAAGAATTAAACGTTTCTTCAAATGTGAAAGAGTTTCTTCAAATGTGAAAGAGTTCTTTATTATATATATATATATATATATATATATATAAAGTGCGCAGGTGTGCAGAAAATAGAAAAGAACACGTTGGGTGCTAATCCGGGGTTCCTTAGTATTTTTGTTTTTATTTTTAAGAAGACAGTGCTCCATACAGAAGTAGAGCTTTATTATAATAGTATTTTTGTTTAAAAATATGATTCCTTCGCTTACATAAGAGTTCTCATGTTTAAAAATGAGAGCCAGAAACCATCAAGTAATTATTAAAATTAAGTAGGTTTCGGCTCTCGTTTTGGAACATGAGAATTCTCTGAAAAGGAAATCATATTTTTAATATATATATATATATATATATATATATATATATATATATATATATATATATATATATATCAAATACTTCTGTGGTTGGTTTGGAGGCATGATATCCATTATCTGCATGATACTTTATATCATCTACAGTTAAATGTATACATGTTTTGCATACACTTACACAGTACTTATGTCCACAATTCTAAGTATATATATATATATATATATATATATATATATATATATATATATATATGAATACAAAAACACACACATATATATGCCAATTGACCATACTTAATATATATATACATATACGTAAAATATATATATATAAAGAGAAAGATTTTTCTTGGTCTATAAAAATTATCTCATATATATGTGAGCGTTTTGTGTATCTGTCTGTGTGAAAAATATAGTTTGATGGTGTGCTATATTTATGAGTTAAAATACTCAATATCAGTGACAGAGCGGATGTAAATATAAATGTGCCAAATGCACGCACACACACATACATATATATATATATATATATATATATATATATATATATATGGGCATTGGGCATATTTACATTAAATATAATGGCCATTGAAAATAATTTAAGATTTTATTTTGTATACAAAATATTCTTATACAATATTTGAATAAAATATTTATTTTCTTTATCTCTCACTCACTATCTCTCTGTCTCTCTCCGTCTGTATTTCTGTTTCTCTATCTATCTCTTTCTCTCTCTCTGTCTATATATATATATATATATATATATATATATATATATATATATATATATATATATATATATATATATATATTATTATTATTATTATTATTATTATTTCCGCATTCGCTCATGATATATCACATGTGCACACAGAGAAAAAAATAGATATAGAAGCATACGATAATATATATAGCTTACGCCCTCATATCTTGTGGTGAATAAACCTTTTTTCGCAAACGTATTCACTTTGTATAGAACAGACATCGCACATTTCGAAGACATAGATATAAATATGAAAATTCTATTACTTTTTGTATATTTATGTATATTTTTAAAAATAAAAATCTAGGCGAGTTAAGATAAATCCTTCGTACACATTAATATACACTATACATAAAATTCAATAATTCACATCTCAGACATTTAAACAATTATCGGAATCGCAAATATTGTTGATAAACTAAGTGGTAAAATCTTTAAAGCCTTGTTGAAGTAGATACTATTGAAAGACTTGCCACTGTTGCATATACCAACACACATCATCCACTGCACACATGCTTAAACCCACAGATCTATGACGATTTCCGTTACTTATGGCTTATAAAACCACGTCTTTACTGCCATTTGGAAGTCGCTGTCTTGCAAATCATCACAAAGACCTAAAAGATATACGGAGACAAGGTCAGAAAGCCACAGCGGAATACCGTAAACACTATTCAATAGCGCTAGTCTCACAGCGGGCCAGCAGAAGAAAGACGGTTCACATTAGCCACAGACTCGCATTCATAGCGAGGAGATGGCATTTCGCAAGATTGGTTTAAATCAACATTTTCTCTAGACATCATCTTGGGGTATATTAGTGTGCGATCATTAGTGGAACGACCATAAAGAAACGCTGTGATCAAACATCATGTACACGGGCGTTGGGTGTTGGAAAACTGATTCTAAGAGGAGATGGTCGACGCTGTTACTAAGATGCACAAAGCACTTGCCGGATACCAATGTAGCCATAGATATCAGTTACTTTACGTCAGTTATTCCCGCTTCTTTTGGCAGTTTCACACGGGAGGCCTTACTTATTTATTAACCAGGTCATGGGGATCGTAATGAGATTATACCGATGAATAGAGAAATAAAAATTATTTCAGCGCATTTAATTATTTTCGCACAACGCGATTCAAAAGCGCTGGGTATTATTCATGACTAAATTGAAAAATAAATATTACTTGGGCAATCAACTTTAAAGAATGATTTAATCTAATGATATTTTAAGAGTTTTGCTAGCAGAAATGATTAAAAAAAGAAATTAGTGAAGAATTTCAAGAGGAAGCTACCAAAGAAAGAAAAAAAAAATTCTCCGAAGAGGTCGCAAGGAAGGACTAGAGTAATGGGTGATAAATCTTTAGTTAGTGTCGTCAATTAGATTTAATAAAAAAAAAAAATCATTTCTGTCTAAATTTCTTGGATGGGATGGGTGATATTATTTACAGTCTGACTAATGTACTCATTGTTGTTTATAAGATCACACCATTACGGATGTTCAGGTTCTCGACCTTCTCTAAGTACCTGCCGATTTGGGTGAAATAGACTCAAGGAAATATGACGTGTTTTCTCGAAACCCAACATAATTATTAGATTTTAAGCTTAACTGAAAAAAGACGAAGCAAATATTGCTTCTTTTTATTAATCCCTTCCTCGCCAAGTGTTTTGGGAAAAACGTTTCATTTTCAGACGAAGTTTTAATTTGTTTTTAGTATAGTAACTAAGAAACTGGTGCACCTCCAAGTTCCCGAGCCGGGGGTGGGGGTAAACTTCTACCAGACGTTTAAGATGACAATTGAACACATTTCAAGCTCAGAAGGGCATTAAAAGATTGACATATAAACACGTCTGTAACTGGTTATTGAATGTTGTGCATGAGACGTGTTTATTCGTTCGTGTCTAATTAAAATACTACCGCTAAAAACGAATATCCACGTCTACGCCGGGAAGTGTGTTAATATAGTGTTATTTAATTTAGTATATAAATTATGATTACTATATTTATTTGAAGTTATATATGTAATGTTTATTATTATTTCTTTCAACTTTTTTCACAGTGTTTCTGAAATAGTATTGTTTTTTTTTTTTGGTTATCTGCAACTAACCTAAAGATTGTCATATGTTTTTTCTGATTTTGGTCATTTAATTGTGCATTTATCAACGATGCATTTTCTACTTTCGTTCATTTTTTTTAATCAATTGATAGTTTATGTGTTAGTACAATCAAAAAAGCAGTATAAATGAATTTATCGTATGTTAAATAATGACTTCATAATCGTAGACTTAAATCTCGATATATATTTCCGTTTTTTTATTCCTATCTTTTTCTAAAATTAACAAACTATTGTAATGGAATGTCTCACACTCCCTATGGGAGTGACTATATCAGTAACTATATATAATGAGCACAGGATATAACTAGGCTTCCTTCATCAATTAGTTGGAGATTCGTCACCAGCTAAGCTGGTCGAACTCACTGCCTACGGTTGGAGAGGAAGGGCAGAGTCTCGTCTGGGGTAGTACACAGCTACCCGACCCCGTGTATACGGGGTATACGGGGAATGTTTGCCCGAGCCTACGGACGCGGATATCCCACGTTAAATTAAACCTTGTGCTACAACTGACCGCTTGGGGCGGTTGGCAAATATCCTTGCTTCGGCAATTATTTGAGATTCGTCTCCAACTATGCTTGTTGAACTCTCTGCCTTCGCGCAGAGAGGAACCCAGACGAGGCTATGCCGAAGGGCAGAGCCTCGTCTGGGGTGTTAGACAGCTATCCGACCTTGTGCATACGGGGTGTACGGGGAATTTTTGCCAGAGCCTACGAGCTCGGTTTTGCCACGCATTAAAAAAAGGCCTTGTGCCGCAACCTGCCACGCGGGGGTAGTAAGATAAATATCCTTGCTTCGAAAATTATAGCCTGTCACCCGATTCCCTGTCTTTCACTAGTGTATTCTCTTTTATAATAAACCTTACTTCTTTCATCTACGCGCGTGTTGCTGTTACTTCATTCCAGTACTACCTTTGTCTGTTTGTAACCATTTTAAGGATACAACATTAACTTTTCAATATTTGTGTTTATTTATTCATATAATTTTTTTGTAATTTCTCTTGATTTCTAATTTGTTTTTATTTTTCTTACGTTTTACTTTTATATTTTAGGAAAAAAACTTAATATTGGGGGGGTAGTTTATGAAATACGTAATGTATATTAATGTTTATATACATGCGTTATGTTCCAAAGAATGTCATAGCCGGGATGATGATGTGGACAAGCAGCCACTATCTATAAAATAGCCTCTGATAACTACGTCCGTCTCCAAGACAGAGAATGGGCAAAGGCAGACAACTGGCGCCTCATACCTTCTTCCTTCGGGAAGGTGGAGCTCGACTGCCCAAGAAGGCAGTTTATCTAGGGAAAGAAAAATGTCCCTTTTAAACATTCGCTGCCTTGCAGTCATATCCAAAATACAGAAAGAAAACTATTGAAGTAAAACCAAACATAAAATCCGGTGTGGAGCCTCGAAGGTGGGGAGCGAATGGCCTCCATATAAGATCACCAGTCTATGAGAAGGAAAACTTTGAATTCCAACCACCTGATCCCTTGGAGGTTTTGCCTCTTTAACTTCTGAGAGGAGGGACTATGTAACATCAACATCTCCGGAGCAAAAGGACCCGGGAAGCCAGTGCACTGTTCTGCTTTGAATGTCACCATGAATCACAATTGTGAGATGGAGGACAGTCGTGACCACAACTTCGTAAAATGCGCTAACTTAATAAATCAATGAATGAGGTATTTTGAAATTAACACTTTATTTAATCTAAAGAGGTAGATTGGACTCATCTGCTATTCAGGTTTAAAGCAATCAAAGCGATACATCTATACATCAAAGCAAAAAATGAATAAATCAATACCGAAATTTACAGTTGTCATTAATGGGTTAACTCATGATAAACCAACAATAAAATACAATTTCCCAGTGTTAGAAACTTAACCCAACTGGCGTTTATACATATATAGACGGGCACAAAAACTGTCTACCTACTACCGGGGAGTATTTCCTGTGAAAAATTTCCAACTGAAGTCATATTTTTCCAGTCATATTTTTTGCTTAATATAAACATTTACTAGTACTGTATTTACAGTTTCATATGTGAAGGACTGTAAAAATATAAATATTTCGAATTTGTTTTCTACGCTTACTTTCCAGTACACTCTTGTACTTTCTATATATTTAGAAATAAATTAGAAATGGTACAAATGGTGAAAACGTGACATTAACAAAACAATGCAGAATGTACAAAAAAGTCGTCAGGAACAACTTCTCAATTAGCGACCAAGATCTCTGATTGAGAGGTTTTGAGAAGTGTGAAACCCAACTCTTAATTACTTTTGTTTCCAGGTCTGCCCTGACACAGGGTGCTAGCACCTGCTCGGGTCTCAGTTACTGGCAAATAGTGAAGCCCCAAACTGTGGTCAAAATATTATAGAATACAAAAATGCATTTCTGTTGTAAGAATACCAGAAATACATTTCATAATCAGAAAAAGGATTACCAGAAATACATTATTGAAAAAGGAAGAGAAAATTAACAGCAATACACATTTGGTAAAAAAATACCAACACTCCCAAGAATACTACATTTCGGCATTATATAACTTATAAGCTGTTGATGTGCCGTTAAATTAACCAAACAAAATGGTGGGAACGTAACCTAGTTGTTAAGTGAAGAGTAGCTATATTACGGGTTAAGTGAAGAGTGCCTAAATTACATTCCACGCTAAAAGCAAAACCGAACAAATCATGGCGACTGTACAGTGGGTTTAAAAGAAGAAAAGAATTTAAATTATTTACAATAAATTGCACTGATAAATAAATAAATAAATATATTATTATTCATGTGGAAAAATCTTAATTTCTGATATTTTTTACGGCTTATCAACTATTTGTAGGTTATTTAAAGCCAAGTCATTTTAAATGTAAAAATATTTAAGATATTAACGAGTTTAGTGATAGAAGTCTTACTTATAAACCCATAGCTGGGGGAGAAGTGATGGATTCATATCTTGCCCAAGGGTATTTATAATTTCTTATTCTCGTTCTGTTCCTTATATTTATATAAGGAACAGAACGAAAATAAGAACTCGGTTCTCTGATTAACAATTCGGAACAATTATACATTACACCACCAACACAACCAAGCTTGCATCACCTGATATTTCATAGCGATTACCCATATAGTTACTGACAGGCTCCACGTTGGTTAACTTCGATGATATTACAGGAACCAATGTTTCAACGTAATGTGGCAGTAATCCTAATCTTTATTAGGTAAGTAAAGAGTACATTACCACTTTTTGGAAATATAATCCACTACACTTCTTATTTTTACCTTACATTCTAATATAATTAAACGTTAGCACTATATTACATTACAATGTTACTCCCTTGAAACATACTTATACTTATAATCATACGTACATGGACGCGCCCATTCCCACTTTGTAATCATATTGCATACTCCTTATGCTTTACAGTTCTTAACGTTAACCTTTTGGCTGTTTCTTTACAACATTTTATACAATATCCAACTATCAGTGTGTGTGTGTGTTCCCCCACCAACGGAAAAACATGTCTCACATAAGCGTAAAATATGCACGATTTTTCCGATATCTCCAACGCAACACACTATATTTTGAATTTGTACCCAAATAGTATAGTAAGTTTATAATAACTTTGAACTTGAAACAATATACAATTCAACGTTCCTTCCAGGAGACCAAGAAATAAATAAATAAAAAAAAAACACCTGTAGTAAGTGGTTTATTTATCAATCGTGCCTGATGAGTTGAGAAACAATAAAACTCTGTGTTGTATATATATATATATATATATATATATATATATATATATATATATATATATATAGTAATAATGTTATAATTATAAGATATTATGCTCGTCCGGAAAACCGTGGGTGCCTTGATATGTAAATAACGGAACAATACCCAAGGGAAAAAAAGGTACAAAAAAAGAAAGAACAGAGAACATGTACATCAGCCGAAGACAATCGTCTAGAATCCAAGTTCAGAGTCCAAAGAAAACAAAAACTCATACGAGTGAGTAAAATAACTAAGTAAAGTGTTCAATACGCTATGTAGAGCAAACATAATTACACCTAAAAAGCCAGACAAACCTACCAAAGTTTCAACTACGCGGATCGTCAGGGAATCCCTGATGATCCGTGTAGGTGAAACTATAGTAGGTTTGTCGGGCTCTTGAGGTTCATATATATATATATATATATATATATATATATATATATATATATATATATATACAGTAGTACAGGTAATAAATCCGTTGGTATATAATACAGGTGTATCCTAGTAATAATAGATATTAAATCTGATACACAGGCAGCTTAATGTATTTATTATAACAGAACGTATATTTTATTTCCGAGACAGTCAGTCTAGGGTCGAGGAAGAATGGCATATGTCACTGCTGGTCTGAAATAGACTATACCTATATGAAGTAATTTTTGGACTTTTTGTTGTATAATATATATATATATATATATATATATATATATATATATATATATTTATATATATTTCTGTTCATCGCAAGATATTTTAAACTTATCAATTCACCCACAGGAATTGATTGGCACAAGGCCTTTTTATGTCCGAGCCTGTAGGCCCAGCCAAAAAATAAACCCATCTAAATTCGACAGGGGCAGTTTTATTTCGGCGGAGTTAACACAGTTTCTTTAATATTTCTGTTCATCGCAAGATATTTTATTATTGGAGCGGATTATTATTGTTGTGAATTATTTAAATGAATTACAGTTTAATGTAGGATTTGAATTTAGGCCCAGATTAGCGTTTAAGATTGAAAATAATGTTGGAACTAAGAATTATGAATTCTAATTTGAAGAGACGCTCTTGTATCCGAAACAATGATCTGTTCCATGAAGCTTCCCTGGGAACCAACCATGGCAATCCTCACTTTAGTGATGTCATGAGCACGTTTGATTCCGCGGAAGCTTCCTAGCTGGTTGCTATACTATTACATTGGCTTCTTAGGCTTTGATATTAAAACACCGGCTTCTATAGGGACGACAGGATTATACTCATACGCAAATGAAACGCACAAAAAGCATACCGTGTGTGTTAAACCCAATCAAGTTCTTCAAAGTCCACTGTCTGAGCATTTCCAGCACCACCAATGCTAAAATAATTAATTTCCTTGATGTAACATTTCACCTATCTAATGGGCTTCACAGCCATGTGCTAAATATTAATGCAGCCATAGATACATTAGCAAACAATCCAACTGCCATCCTAGAATACTGAATAATTTACATAAGTCAGTTCAATTAAGTTGTCCACCAACTCTAGCAATAAGGACATTTTTTGACAAACATAAAAGGCAAATACGTAGAAGCACTAGAACATATTAACCATATAATTAATTTCGAATTCTTAGCCAGTACTTGATATATATATATATATATATATATATATATATATATATATATATATATATATATATATATATACATTTAGTGAGCCAGACAAACCTACCTACCGGATCGTCAGGGAAAGTAAGGCTCACTAGGCTTACTTCCCTGACGATCCGTTTAGGTGAAACGTAGGTAGGTTTGTCTGGCTCACTAGGTTGTATTGAGCGCTTTTGTTAGTTGTTTACTCGTATTGGTTTTTTTTCTTTGGGATTCAGACCTGCATCTGTGCGATGTTTTTGTCAGTAGAAGTTCATGTTTGTAGCTCTTTCTTTTTTTTAAAACCTTTTTTCCCTCGAGATTGATTTGATTATTAGCAAATCAAAATTTCCGAGGGTTTTTCGAAACGAGTCTAGTTATATTTGTATATTATATATATATATATATATATATATATATATATATATATATATATATATATAATTTTATCGGAGATTAAAACAAAAAATTGCTACACAATAGCAATCGTGTTTCAATACTACAAATATGTCTCCTTGGGCGATGTTAAATTACCAGTGAGTGATCGGTTAATTTCAAAAGCAGAATATTTTCTCTTTTTCGATAAAGAAAGAGAAGAAAAAAGCAAAAAGAACAGAATTAAAAAGAAGCTTATGGTTTACTGTGATTAACCAATCAAATATCAGGCCTATGCTAAAATCTAAACCAACTGAAAAAGAATTATATATGTCATGACATGAAAATGTCTATCTTGAATCCTAGACAAGTTTTCATGAAACTGCTCTAAATGATTACACATTTTCGTAAAATATAGAGAAGTGTAAAGTCCAACTTTCAAAGGTCGTTAAGGTGAAAATCTACCATGATTTTAACTCGCTATATGCTCGCCATCTTCCTGCATGGATTTTGTATTTGATAATTAAAATTACGAAACTGGTAAAAAACAAAACAATCCAGAACCATTAATTCAAAACTCAGTCAGTGTGTCATATGTGATACAAGCTTAAGCGATCATATATCTTTCGATACATGACTGACGAGAAAGGTATTTCCCGCAGTAGCTTGCCATTTTTCTGCGCTAGACCTGTTACCATCCAAGGCTATAGAAGCCGGTCCTGCTATTTACCAATGGGAAAGGTATGAATCTGCTTTTTACCCTTGGGAAAGATATGAATACGTTTCTTCTTCATAGTTGGTGGTGGGGTGAAGAAGGGGAATCATACATTCCCGTAAGTGAACGTAATGGAGTCACTATCTATTACTCCACAGTGCCTCCTCAACAACTCAAGACTGTTAAATTAATATGCAATCTTTAAATAAAGACCATCCATACAAGATGCTGATAATACAAACTAAGCAATAATACTACCTATACATATGTAATCCATATAATATATTAATAATACTAACTGGACATCAGTGAAGAGCTATTTTAAATCTAAATGAATTTTACACAATAGAATAGTAAACTATATAAGGTGCACTGCAGCACATCTACAAATTATTACTGTAAAACAAACTATTATAAAATTCTATATAAAAGTTTAACAATATTCTAAGGTGAAAGGTACACTATGCCTACAATTCAAAATCATTTCACTTCTTTAGTTTAATAAAGAATGTTTATCAATAAATTTGATAATTTCTACTTTCTCATGTAAGCATAAGAAACAGGGTTCATTTAAAGATCTTCACGTTCTAGATTTTTTAATACTTTCCATTTTAGTGTAGAAGCATTTTTTAACTTCTTTTGCATTCCAAAAATATTTAGAAAGAGATGTACTATTTTTATAAGATTTATTGGTGAAGGATAAGGTATGTTGGTACCATCTAGTTTTAAAAGAATTCTTAGTACTCCCAATATAAATTTTTTCAACTGTCGGATTTTCTATTGTAGAAATAGTACTTAGATAAACAAGAGATTTGGTCAATTTTGGTTTTGCGATGAAAATAATACCATTATAAAATGACATTAACTAATAAGGAATATTTAAATGCCACGACACTCTTAAAATTTTACTGGCAAAGTAAATCAGATAATTAGTAAACTGGAATTCAATCGCTAAAACTACACCCTTTACCGACCGAGGCGGGAAATGTAACATTTGTCTATTAGAGAAACGATCCGTCTTCACACCTTAATAGCAACAATCTAATGAACAAATAAAACGAGATTATGATAGCATATATACAGAGGAAAAAGCTTTCCCATAAATTATTTAGATTCTGGTTAAATTATTTAACCCATCATCTTCATTTATAATAATTTCACTTATCCCTAATATTTTTGTTATACATTCATTACTTCCCTTATAACCTTACAAAGTCTATTGATAACGTAACGGACAACACGGCGTTAGTTATTCTTTGATTTTATTTATTTTTTTTTTTTTGCATTTTTATTTTTTTACTTTCTAATCTCATTTTTTATCTACACTTTGTTTTTTTATCTTACATTCTAATATTATTAGGTATTAGCGATATATACATTGCAATGTTACTCCCTTGAAATATAGAGATTACTTATAAATGTACGCACATTCACAGCGCCCACCTCACTTCGTAATCATATTGCTTAGTCGTTGAACTTTACAATTCTTAACAAAAACATTTTTCTTTTTTTAGATCATTTTACACAACAATCGGTGTGTGCGTTTTTGCTTTTCCTCAACGGAAATGCATGCACCATATAAGATTAAAGTATGCACAATTTTTCCCCAACATCTCCCGACTAACACTTTATATTTTAAATTTATACCCCAATAATATATTGTTTATAATAACTTTGGATCTGTATACAACTTAGGATTCCACCCAAGAGACCCAGTATTTCAAAAAAAAAAAAAAAAAAAAAAACTGTATTAAGTGGTTTATTTACAATTTCTACCTGACAATTTTGGAAACCGTGCACGATTAGGGTAGGTATATGTGTATTTATCAATATACTTTATAGCTCTGTTTAAATGCATTGTTATATTTAGACCATAAAAGAATAAATACATATTTGCATGTCTGTATATGCAAGCTACCGCACGCATATACAGTTGGTAATATCTCGTTATTTATTTTCTACCCACACTTATATATATCTCTCTCTCTCTATATATATATATATATATATATATATATATATATATATATATATATATATATATATATATATATATATATATATGTTATATTTACACCATAAAAGTATAAATACTTATTTGCATGTCTGTATATGCAAGCTATAGCACGTATATATACAGTTGCTAATATCTCGTTATTTATTTTCTACTCCCACACATATATCTATCTATCTATCTATCTATCTATCTATCTATCTATGTATATATATATATACAGAGAGAGAGAGAGAGAGAGCGTGCTGTATGTTTGTGAGTGCAATATAAAAACCCACATGAAATAATTAAAAAAATGAATATATAAACC
Organism: Acanthosepion pharaonis; assembly: GCA_903632075.3. Lineage (NCBI taxonomy): Eukaryota > Metazoa > Mollusca > Cephalopoda > Sepiida > Sepiidae > Acanthosepion > Acanthosepion pharaonis. Next base: position 3,215,065 of record CAHIKZ030003813.1, read on the forward strand.
CTACAGATTATAAAAATCATAAATCAACTATGATAATAAACTCTCTTCAAATAACGACTATATTTACTACGCAGAGAAAGGTAAACAGAAGCTAAGGGATTCTGTTGCAAAGAAGAGTAAAGCGTATTTTATAATTGCTACAGGAAAATAAACAAAGGAATAGGAAATGTTGAGACAAAATTCCAAGTCACTGCTTCCTAAAGGGTAAAATACAAAAGAAATAAATTAAATGCATTAACTTTTGGGACAGTAAAATGTGAAAATTATTAAGAAAACTGTAAGTCAAAATAAACGTTAGTCATTTTTAATAGAAAACGTCAATAGAAGAAAGAGGTAAAAAACAAATAAAAAGGATTATATACAAAGAATATGAAGGGAAAATGCTAAAAACAGAAATGGATTGTAAATTCCATCAGTTTACGCCCAGAAGTTAAATTAAATTAAAAAAGAAATAAAAAAAAATCGCAGTTCATGCATGTACAAAAATTAAAATTACCACAAGGGAATAAAATAACATACATACATAGAAAGAATATATAGAAAATAATATTTCAGCAAAAATGTTATTATTTTGAACGTTTTAAAATAATCTAAATATATATCTATATATTTTTTTTTTAAAAAAAAGATACACACTAAAATGAAAGTGACATGATTAAAACGTGTGGTGAAGTCCCAAGTGATGATGGAAAAACTGCGACGAAAAAAAGAATATGGTGAAAAAAGAAAATAAATAAACGTGGATTTCAGCAAGAGGTGAATAACGATGAGACGAGAATAGAAAAGAGGGAAAACAAAATGTCGGAAAAACGAAGCAGGGACTTTAAAATAAGAAACAGAATTATGAAAACATCGATAGAAGAATGATTAGAGCAGTTCAAAAAGGAAAAACAGATGGATATAGAGAATTAATAGAATGAAGGAAAGATTACGTGTTGTGTCAAAAGAAACTCCAATTTCAATCTTCCGAATGATAGATAGTGATGAGTTGAAAAATCGAGTTAAAATAAGAAAGTTTTTCTTGAAAAGGAAACGACATTTCAGAATGTAGGCGACCATGGTCCTTCGCATATTCCGTTTCTTTATTACCACTTAATTTCCATGATATTTTTTTACAAAATATTATGGCATTGTTTCCTGGTGGGTTCTCTAGGATTTGGAATTCAGTGTATTCTTTCTTCTAAGTTGACTTCTTTCAAGCTAGAAAGATTCGTCTATCCTGTTATAAAATTAGATACGAAATACCCTAATGTTTTCGTAGATCGATACACATCAGAAGCAGACTCTATTGTAAACAACAACTGAAGCTTTTTGTTAATACCAACAAATATGAAAATATTAGTCCGATTGTAAATAATGAAAATAATGTAAACTACTCATTCTAGAATTCAATCAGAAAAAAATGTATCTTAATATTAGGTGTTTTAAATAATGACATCAGGAAATATTGATACCGTTAATTTGTAATAAATATTTTTTATATATATTTTATATTGTAATTCTTTGTACAAAAAAGTATCATTAATTTATTAAAAAATATAAATCTTGCCATGACCTTTTAATTTAATCTTTACAGATTCAATTATATATCCATAACAATCGTTTAATACTAGACTTATGCTGATTAGGGATTAGTATAAATAAATGTAAATCTAACTTAACATTTGAATTGTCGCTGATTTTGGCTAATTACATATTTATTTATTCGCAAATAAGCTTTGTGTGCGATGAAATATATGCCATCATGCAATGCTTATCACACAGACAAAACGTTTCTATCCTCTCACTAATATATCACAATTACTATGTTGAGATGTTCAGACGACTTATATTCTCCAGTTCCACCAGCTAAGACCTTCACAGCTAAACACACACCAATTCATGTTCACGGTGTCAAATCATCCCCATATTCTTTGTGTTCCTGTTCAGCCCAGACAAGCTTCTTCCCCAGAATTGTTACTTTCTGGAATGAACTCTCGAGTTGATGCTTCCCTGACAACTACAATCTTGCTCTCTTCAATTCAATCATCTAACAATATTTATCTTACACGCCCTTATAATGTGAACTTAATTCCTTCTTCCGCTTCTCTTACAACAATTTCGCTCAGAGACCCTCCAGTTCGAGCAACCCTTAGGCCTTACATTGGGCGAATTAACACTGAAAGAGAAATATAATTTCTATAAACAGCAAGATAATTCGTATAAAATTTTAACATTTCTTTCGACTGATTCTAAATGAATTTAATGTTAAATAAACATAAACAGAAGCATCAAAATAAAATTTAATAAAAAAAATCAAGAACATTATTTACATTATTCGGACTATTGTCCTCATCTTTCTCGTCATATTTATCACTACGTTTCGGTCATTGTACGCTCCGGCCTTCTTCAGGTGGTTGGAATATCGAACTGAACTCTTTATTTCGCTCACTGGGGTAGACTGCTCTAGTTCCACGTGCCATGGATGTCAGTTATCTCCTGTTAATTTCCCTCTGAATGTTCTCCACTGCCTTAACCGGGTATTGAACTCACACTCTTTGGGTCCTGTCACTGGATCTAACCAACGCCACTGTGCCATGTGTCAAGAAGTGTGAAAGTCATGTATGTGGACATAATACGGATGAAAAATATAGGCGTGGCACTAAAGGCGGGGATAGTTTGTAGTGTAAAAGAATAGGCGGGATTGAATAAATGAATGAGAGGTAAAATTCATTTTTTTAAAATGAGAGTAGATAGAAGAAAAAACATAAAAGAGATGCTAAATCTAGATTAAACTCTAGGCAAAAAAATAAGAGGACAGCCCACTATTGTATACCGTACCTATGGACACTAATGATTATGACCCAATCCTCAATAGTGTCCAACATATTTATATATGTTGGACACTATTGTAAGTGAGGGGTAATATGCTGTGTATGTAATCTACCACTAGCAGTGGTTTACCTACTTCACGCCGCTGGCGAGTATTTTTTTAATAGGAAATTCACCCCAAGCAAGGCGGGAGTGCCACTAACATGCAAGGATTTACAGAGGATTGAGAACAAGAGGCGTGTTTGGGGAAAGGAAACAGAGAAGGACCGAGAACAAGATCAAGGTTTCTGAAATCAATTGACATTACTCTTGAATATTTAAAGATTGTAGTCATCGCGGAAGCAAGCAAGGGGTAGGGAGATCCACCGACGTGAAGTACGTGAGAGGAAGCTGTTTGAGTAGAAGAGGCTGTTACATTTAACTGTTTTGACAGTGAAAGGGTGGGACCGAGATGACAACCTAGTCGCATTGTTTTGTTGATGCCATAAAGATTACCATTTCATTTCCAACGTCCGTTTTGCATATCTCTCATTCAGCAACCTTTTCTAGGTTACAAGAACAAAGAAAGGAATTGGGATTTCCCCAAAGAAACTTATGGCAAATACAGTCAAAGTAATGAAAGATAATGAAGGAAAATGAAAACAATCGTAGATGTTATAGTTCAATATATACGTATTAATATGTACATACACATATATATATATATATATATATATATATATATATATATATATATATATATGTAAATGTATTGTTATGGTGTAGAACCATAGAGAGATAACACAGATTCGGATATAAGGTTAAATAGTATATTCTCGGAAACGTAGTACAACGGTAAATGGCGACTGGAGAGTACTTTCTCTCACTGGTGTCCTCACTCACTCACTCACTCACTCACTCACTCACTCACTCCCTCGGTGTCTACTACTTGATGTCCCTCACTTGGTGACTCCCTTTACTCAGAGTTGGTAGCCATATGATATAGATGTGGAAGAGTCCGTTTGTAAGTAGGTCCCCACAATATATATATATATATATATATATATATATATATATATATATATAACACCCAGATATATAGCAAAAACATATCTGCAAAAGGACAATATGAAGAAACACAAAAATCTCATCTTAGCAAGGCAAATGTTATTAAAATTATAGTTACCATTTACCTTGCCAAACTACAACAGAGGACGCTCGTTCGCTAAGATAAGTTTTCCGTGTTTATATATATATATATATATATATATGTGTGTGTGTGTGTGTGTGTGTGTGAGAGAGAGAGAGAGAAAGATAGATAGAGAGTGAATGTGTGAAATGAGTCAGTGAAAGAAATTAGGGAGATAAAAACAGAAGCAGCAATAATATTGATAATAAGCGAGTAAATATTATAGTATATTAGTCGTCCTTTTGACCAAATGGAAACAAGATGAGAAAAGTCTTAAAAATGGGAACTTTTGGACACGCCTGTGTCCTTTCTTAACCTGACATGAAAACATGAAAAATAATGAAAAAGTAAGTGGGACTTTCCTTTCCGGGGAATTTACAATAAACATCTTGACAAATGCCTAACGCGCAAGAAAATCAAAATGCATACTTTAAGTAAAAATGACCAATTTAGTTTTTTTAATTCATTCTTATCATGCTGTCGTTTGGTAAAAGAAAAGACTTACTAATATACAAGAAATATTATTAGTTTAATTGTCAATATTAGTATCTTTGGTGTTGGGGAAAAAAGAGAAAGAAAAGAGTGAAATTGACGTTGTGCATCAAAGCTTGCTAATCTGATCTTCAGGCCCCGAGTTTTGCAAACTTCAGTTTCTTCAGCACCAAAATTATAGTTTAAGTTGTAACTACATTAAGCAGAGATTTGATGCACTCTCTGAGCCTACAATCTAACAGGATTCTTTATTAAACAAAACCAAAACGCTTAAACCTTCTGCCACAATGACATATGACTTCTTATATTATGTTAGCATGTAGGCAGTTACATCTATGGGGATATTCGTACTCTATTATGCAGTTATATGTGGGTGAAATTGGTGTTTATGATATACTGATGATTTTCCTATTATATGTCTATGATTTATAGTATGTTTTTTGTACATGTTCTGACTATGATTGCTAGTATGTTTTTTTTAGAGTATGTCGTTTGAATATTTTGAGCAGTTCATTTTTATATATAATATATGTTTTATTCATTTTATTGTAAGGTGTTTTGAACCGTAATATGTTTCTATTTTCGTTGAATTTCTTTTGTTCTCTCAGGTGTAAATGCAACTTTTGGCGAAAAAAAAAATTGTATTTTAGTACTGTATCATACTCACCTTTTGCATTGTTGAATATATTTTCGTCCAATATGTTGTCGGATAGTCTGCGGCTGATCGAAAATTGGATTTCTTTGTTTATCTTGCATGAGTTGTTGCCGGAAGTATGTAAGTAATTTGACTTATAGTTTGGTTTCCTGGAAATGTTGATTTTAGTTTGGTTTTCTCTAATGGTTTCATAAATTTTATTCTAAGCTAAGAAGAGTACACGAAATACAAAATATGACAAACAGTAAGTAAATGAATAACGTAATTTATAAATAATAAATAACAAATCAAAGCTAAAGGCAACCGGACATCTATCTACACTGATAAGCTCTGATACAGCGAAACAGTCTGTCTATGGATGACAATATATATGCTTCAGAAAAATTTATTTCGGTTGAGCTCTCTGAGGAGGAAGTGTGAGTTTTTAAACAGCGACTATTACTGCTAATAATGCAAAATACTTCGCTAAAGCGAATCGAGTTCTCTCAGTCAATGTGTGTTTATCTAAAAATAAATACGCTTAGATTCACCTTCATCTCTGCAGTGCAGCAAAGGCTTAGGGAAATAATCTCCGACTGACTCCAATTTAGCCGGGTTTCGATCTTAGCTAGGTTACCGGACCTCTAGCCACACACTGACAGTGATACAGCGAAACCGTCTGTTTGTGGATGACAATATATATATATATATATATATATATATATATATATATATATATATATATATATAAAAGTGAACATATAAGTCAACACTTAGAGGCGACAGTCTGTTTCATGCTATATGCAATCGTCAGGCCATGTGTGTGTGTGTATATATATATATATATATATATATATATATATATATATATATATATATGCATATCTGATAAATTAGTAAATGATACTCATAAATGTAGATAGCCAAGTTACATACACTCTTCCTCCGACAATCGACAACACAACCAGAATAAATAAGTATTCTCGAGTTCTTTACTGCAGACAAATACCATGAACAAACAGAAACTGAGAATATTCGATTACCACTTCCTCCAAATACTTTATTCTGCATATATATATATATATATATATATATATATATATATATATATATATATATATATATATATATATATGTATATGTGTGTGTGTGTGTGTGTGTGTGTGTGTGTATTCCGCTAAAAGTCTACTGGCATCTTAGATCGCATTGAAGCATGAAACTTGCAATCACCATGTACGGTTGCCTCCTATGTTATATCGCGCATGCGTACAAGCGTTTTAAAAGTGACATTGATGGTTAATAAATCTACTTTTGAAATGTGATAAATGAACCGTAAAAATGGAACTCCAAAGTTTAAAATAAAAACAAAACAAAACAAAACAAAACAAAATAACTCATACAATAGATAAAAGACGAATTCAAAAAATATACATTTTAAAATGAGAATTAAATCAGTATCAGAGCGTACACGCTGTACGAAAGAAAGAAACCGGAAAGAAAGAAAGAAAGTGAGGAAGGAGCAAAAGAAAAATGAGACATAAATAAAGAAATGAAAAAAGAAAATGATAATAAAAAAGAGAGTTAAGCAAAAAGATGAAATAAATAAAATAAGACAGGCGGAAGAAAGAAAGGAAATACAACTGGAAAAAGAAGGAAAGAAAGCAAGCACGCAAGAATGAAAGAAAGAAACGTTAATAAGAAAATATATAAGATAGGGTGGAAGGTGAGAACCGATACACCTAACGTAGTCGTGAAAGAAGAAATGTAAGTAAAGGAATAAGAAAGAGTATGAAAGAACGTAATGGGACGCAGACATGTTTACTGAAACATTTTAAAATTGTCTGTTTAATGAACAAAATTGCAAATTGAAAAAACAAAACAATAATACTAAAAAAATTACCCTTCACTTGAAACAAACAAAAAAAAACAACAACAAAAAACATTCAAATTAAAAAAAAATAAATAAATATAATTCAGATTTGAACTTTTTGCTGGCCACTATTTTCCCAAGAGATAAATGTAGCAAATGGTTCACTGGAGACATTTCCACAATGCATTCTTTGATTGATAACGAAATTTAGGTAATGAGGACTCCATGGCAAAATACAACGATTTGGATTGTACGGGTGGGGTTGAGACAAACAGTAATAAATAAAAGTAACGTTTTCATTTTTTTGATAGACAGAAGACTAAGTTTAAGAAAAATACAATTATATAAAAGAAATGAAAAAAAAAAGACTATTCAGAGTATTGGTAATAAAATAAATAAAATATAATTAATAAAAAAAGAAAAAGGCATCAAGAAATAAAAGCAACCACAACAACAAAAACAGGAAAATAGCGAGAGAATGAAAGAGAAAGAAACAGGATTACGGAAGATACTGAACGATTTGTAAGACTTGAGAAAATCTTTTAGTCAAGCGAAAAAGTGGTAACGAAAAATAGGTACTGTTTTCTATATGCGCACATAAATGTTTATCGCAGACTGTGTATCAGTTACTGTTGTAATGCTGTTGTTGATTGGCTGACTCAGTTCAGTACTAACAATTAAACTCCAGTAAAATGTGTGTCCCTAAACACCGCCTTGTAGTATAGTCATGCATAGAAAATGTAGTGATGTGATTTGAAGTGAAATGTGGGTCAGATGTCAGTTTACACGGTAAAGACAGGTGATATTAATTTTATGATACATCTATTTAGAAATCAAAGTTAGCCATATATATATATATATATATATATATATATATATATATATATATATATATATATATATATATTTTATATATATATATATATATATATATATATATATATATATATATATATATATATATATATATATATATATATATATATATATATATATATATATATATATATATATATATTTTATATATATATATATATATATATATATATATATATATATATATATATATATATACATTTACATTTAGTAACAGTCTTTCTTTCATGCACCTTCCATTGAAAATTGCCGACATGGAATATTTAATTAATATTTTACTGCGTTTTTCTAGCAATCTAACATTTTCCTTTTTCTGAGGGATTAATGAATAGAAATATTGTCCATAGCTTTAATTGTTCCTAGCGCGTTCGGCTACTTCTCTGTATAGTAGGGTCAGTTGAGCACCATCTGTGAGAAAAAGACCACCATGACGCAATTCACTCCGCCAGAAATTTTGTATTATTTTTCATTCTGTACTGTTTGGCATTTGTGCCTGATAATGAACATTTCGGAGTATTTGGGTGTCAATCTGAGGATAGTCCAGAGGATTCGGAAAGATTTGGACAAGTCTAATGGTTATTATTAAGGTACGGCAACTCGGAAAACACATTCTGATAGTTCTGATAAGAAAATAAGTCCATTTATCTTCCCCCGGGGACTCAAACGCATTCCCGAGGCCTGCATAAAATGTCCTTAGAAGGTAGTACTGCCCTAAGCAAAGAGGGTGGCTGCTGGAAGACCCTTTGATTGTGCACCATGTTACACATGCATGAGAACAATGTCATGGCTGTCAGGTAATTTCAGCAACCATAGCACCGCTTATATTTCGCTAACTCCCCAGACTGTAACCCTCTTGATTATTATGTTTTAGGCGCAGTTGAGGGAGAGACCAATAAAAATCTTTGTAACGCCAAAAATGAACTAAATTAAAAGATCATGGCAGCATTCACCAACTTAAACAAGGAGACCGTCCAGAAGTGATGCAGGAGATTCTGAAATCATCTGGAGGCCGTAGTTGAAGCCAGTGGCGATTTTATTGAATAAATTTACTCTTTAGTTTTACAAGATATTTTTGTGTAATTTTGGTAAAGATATCTGTTAAAATGAGATGCCAGTGTTTTCCTTTTTTGCGTAATTTAGACGATAATTTATCCTTCGCACCCATATGTACTTCTGTGAATTGTGTCCGTTCAGGTCATAGGCGATCATAGCTCTTCAACCTTCCCTTTGTAGCTCTTAATAAGTGTTGTCTTTTTGTTATATCTCCTAAAACATTTTCCACCTTCCATTTACCTAAGTAAAATATGCCTTGGGTTCCACCGATCCTATTGTTTTCATTCTGTCCTTTGGGTATAAGATTCCGACAGATTCTCTTACATAAATGTTATTTTTAGAGGATAACCATATTTGAGTAGACGCTCCGTTTATTTATCAATTAGCATATTGTTAATTTTCGTCTACTGGCCTGAACATTGGGGAAATATTATTAAAGTAATATATACACTCCCCGGCAGATTTATGTTAATAAGGCACTATTCAACAATGCACATCGTGCCGAGTCAGTCTAAAGCACGTCGGGACTAACTGCGGTTTTCCCTGCTAAGGGAGACGCAGGTTCATATCCTATCGGAGAGCGCACATTTTTAATTATTAGGATTTCTCGAATATTTAGGCAAAGATACGAAAATAAATACAGTATATTATGTTTTTATTTATGCTTATAAATGAAGTGTTTAATAAATAAACGGGCGTCTACTCAAATATGGGTAGCCACTAAAATTAACGTTTAAGTTTATATATATATATATATATATATATATATATATATATATATATATATATATATATATATATATATATATATATATACCGATAGCCAAAAATTTGAATTTCAAGCACAGTGCAATTGTCAGTTGCTGATTGAGAACTGACCGTCGCATAATTGTATTGTGCACGAGTTGATAAGAAAAAATACATACTTATTATTAACATAACTTATAGCTCCGTTATTACACATCGGTGGAGTAATGGAAAGCGGCCCGGATTGAGAAACCGAAGAGCCGTGTTCGAATTCCAGTCGAATCCATTACCTTCACTTACGTGCTAATAACTTTGGAAAAGGTATGAATCCTCTTTTTCTTACCCTACTTCCAAGTATGGGTAAATAGCCTGACAGACCGGGTTCTGCAGCCTTGTATGGCAACTGGTCTACTGCAGAAAGAAATGGCAATCTACTGTGAGAAAAATCTGCCTCGTTAGTCATGTATCGAAAAATACATGATCCCCTAAGCGTGTATCACGCATGGCACATACCTATTATACATCGAACACAATTAGCACCATCACTTAATATAAAATATATATATGTGTGTGTGTGTGTGTGTGTGTGATGAAGAAGAAAATAAACCTTATTTTAGCCGACGCGGTTCGTCCTCTGATGGACTTTATCAAGGCAAACGAAAGGAGTTTATTTTGGAACAAGTATTTTCATAAATAACTAATGATATTTTTCCTTTAGTTTATATTGAGGTAAAAATTTCGTTAGTTCTTCATAATTCTTAAATTTAAGAACGGTCATAAATATTTTCAGGCTAACTGAAAGTCAAGTCTAATTATGGAGGAAAGTCTTTTCTCACGGTAACATACATATTCCATTCTTCCTGCTTTCCTTTACTATCTTGTCTAGGACTTTGTGTAATTGATGCCCGAAATTATTAAATTCAGCCTCACATCAACATTTATTTTAAAATCTTTTTACCGTTATTATATAAATGCCTATGAACGTAATCATGCAATATTATGTTAAGCTCAAACCCGACACGGAAAAAACCTTAAAGAAATGATTATCCTTGTAACATTCTTTACTGACTTGACCTCTGATGTTTTAAAAAAATTGGTGCTTGTAAAACCAGCAAAAATTAAAGCGAAAATATCGATTATCTTGTTTTCCGAACAAAACATTAAATACCACAGCGGTGTCTGTTGATTAACCGACACAGTAAAGACGCCAAGAAAATATAATTTCTATATTTTTACATTTTAAGAATTTTTCTAATGTGCGCGAGAACTCATAAGTTCCCAAGATTGTTCTGGGCATAATTGATGAATTGAGTAAGCAATTTAAAATATTAGATGGCCGTAAACGTAAAAAAATTGTAAAACTGCAATTTGATCAACAAATATTGTTTAGGACATTTAAATACACATTAGTCGTTTCAATGTTTTAAGATAGCGAAACAAAATATTAAAAAAAAACAAAAAACATTCATATAATAGTTTCAAATATTATGGCAGAAGGAAATGATCGCTCATTGTTAAAACGCGCTTACTACGGGTGGAACAAAAACAGTTTGCTATTATTTAGATATTTGCCTGGCCTATGCAAGCTAATAGTTATGTAAACATATATCACTGATTCAAAAATGTATTTACTTTGTTGAGAACGCGATCATGCAAACACAGCAATTTCATCTGAAAGGAAGGCAATTGCAAATCAAATAAGAAAAGTAAAAGATATACACGTCAAATCATATTTACGTGATCCAAGACATTTTGTTCAGGTAAGAGGTTACGAGATCAGCATTTGCTTTGCTGGTTTCGAAAGGGAACGAACAAAAAAATTGACCTAAAATCGAAAGCGTTACACAAACAATAAGAGGGGTATATATTATGTTGGAAGAAATGCTCGTATAGTTTCCATGTTAATATCATATACGATATTAAGTTATTTGTATATAGAGCCTTCCACCCACATATGTCCTGCGGATTTGAATCAACCCGCAGCAAGGAAAAAGATGGCGAATTTATATTTTTTTAAATACAACTAAATTTAGCTCAGCATTTATGAGTGTTACAGTTCTTGTGTTAAGTTTCCTTGTTTGTTAAGATAAAAAGAAATGTTATTTCTTCGCGTGAGAAAAAACGGCAAAGGAGAAAGTGAGGAGGAATGTCTAAGTGTCACGTAGCTTGGTGAGGAAAAGAGTAAATGTCACGTAGGTTTGAGAATAAGAGTGTACGTTTCACGTAGCTTAATGAGGAAGAGTGTAAAATCTCACGTGGCATGGTGAGGAACAGTGTAATTCTCCCGTAGCTTAGTGAGGAAGGCTGCTGGATGAATAAGGGAATCTCTGCTAATCCGTGGTGTCGTGAACTGATGTCCCATGTTGCCACTCCTTTTCCTTATTGTTTTTTCGTCTAGAGAGTTTACTTAAATACTCTTCAAAGAGATCACAGGGCATTTTTTTTTTTTTTTTTTTTTTTATTGTCGACGGGAACGCGCCCAATTTGTTGAAAAATGTTAAATATTTATTTTCAAAGGATTAATTTGTTAACAGGAAGGACGCACGGATCCTCCCCGACGTGAAAGTATGTTTTGTCATTTGACATTCGACCGTCTTGCTGTGTATTTTCGGCTTCACTCCACATATGTTCCACGATATTTCACTATTTTTCAGGCAGTTTTATGTTTAAATGCTTGCAAAACTTAGCAGATTTCTTTGTGGTGAATTGGAATATGTGTATTTTACAGGCTTCCATAACATTGAACTTTTTACTATTATGAACATTTCATAAGGATGGAAATAAGTATTATTCTGAAGGTTCAATGTCGGTGGATGTAGAAAGACATCTCAGCTAAGAAATACCAAATTCTCGACGGTCTGCAGATATTTGAGCTCTGGTACTGATCTGATGGAAGACGACACTATGTCGATTGACCAATTCTGGACACTCGACATCTGTTGGTGTCTTTAATCTGTCAAATTAGGAACAGTACCTGTTTGAATTCAATGTTTGATTTTATCTTGTTTGTACAACATTATTTTCTCTTTTCCAGCAATAAAAGAACATCAAATGATAAAAACGTATCTCATTTTCCTGGAGTTTCACGTTTAACGTTAGAAGGTTTAAAAATGACAATCCACACACGGATTGCCAAATTTCAGAATATGTATATCCCATAAATTTCATTCAAGTGTGAAACTAAATCACGTGATCGTGTGTCATCTATTGGAAAACGCTACGAACTTTTTTCCAGACCAATATGGGTATATATATATATATATATATATATGTATGTATGTATGTGTGTTTGCGCGTGTGTGTGTGTGTGTGTGTGTGTGTGTGTGTGTCTGTCTGTTTCATTGAATGTGACAGACAAGGAAATTCTTATGACACATAAAACGATGAATTTCACACGTTCGTCCTAGCAAACGTGTAATTTTAAACTATACCAGAGAAAATTAAAAACTGTCAACCTCATAATTACAAATAACAAAATTCCTGTAAAATATAAACTAATAACGACCAATGTAGTATATCAATTTAATTGCCCAGTACAAAACTATGTCACTTGTCATAAACCGATAATCTACACTGGACACACGACAGCAACCGTCTCCCGAAGGATGACAAACTACTTAAGTGATATTAGTGCCATAAAAATGCATCGCGAAACTCATAAACAATTGCCAGTCTCCATTAGAAAAATTCTGGTTGATAACACCATTATTCTAAAAAAAATCTGTCTGCCGACGCTAACTAAAAATTGATGAAGCACTTTTATAAGAAATAATTCAATTCATCAACCTTACTCTACGTAACAATAGTGGAAAATTTGCAAGGATACACCATGGCAGCCAAAGATTACTGGAACTTCTACACAATACATATTATAATATGAACATGGAAAAACATTAAAGAATGACCTCTGGAAAATGGCTAATGAATTGAACGAAAGCGCTTAGGGCAATAACCATTACGAACAGTTTCTGTTTTAACACAGGGCTTCAAAACAAAAAAAAAAGAAGGAAGAAAACATTAGACAGACTTAATAAAAAGAAATTCCTAGGATTTTTCTTGTCTGCCGCATTCAATGGAAGAAGTTTACAAGAAAGCATACTGCGCAAATTCACAAATTTGCTTTAGATATATGTCTATCGGCCTGTAATTCGAAAGTCATTATAAAGAAATATACCTTCCAAAAATGTGCGAAGCTTTGTGCTATTCATGTAGATATAACTATTGTATAATAAAGTAATTTTTAAGGAAATACTGAATTTTATTTATATTTTATAAGAATGTTTCCCCTAAAATAAGGGCATGTTGAAACTCTGTCGAAAAGCAAATTGTTTTTAATCTGAATTTCTAAATTAACAAATTAACATGTACGAAGTCTTAGATTTGTACTGTTAAAAAAGGAGGTATATTTAAGCACCTGTATCCATTAAGTATAACATTAACATAACATTTAAAGTAATGTATATATATATATATATATATATATATATATATGTGTGTGTGTGTGTGTGTGTGTGTGTGTGTGTGTGTGTGTGTGTGTGTGCGTGTGGAAGATCCTGCACGAAACTTTATAACCACTATAAACAAATCTCATGTGCTGTTGTCGCCTGTCCGTTTCCTAGGAACTGATCTGCTTGAAGCTTATACGTCGAATTCGACGAGAGAGTCATATATATATATATATATATATATATATATATATATATATATATGTGTGTGTGTGTGTGTGTGTGTGTGGTAAACACTGTTATAAAAGTTAAAGGTCATTACTCCTGAGATATTTATTCTACAGGGTAGTCACATTTCAATTCCTCATATCTGCTGAACTATGAATGGCAGCAAGATGAAACTGGTGCCATTTTAAAGCTAAATTCATTAAGTTTTTTGTAATGCTAATGATTTTTTCTTATTTTTTCAGCTCCAGTAATGGCTTTCACTCAACCAGAAAGGGCGTTTTGTGTCCTTAAATTTGTAAAAACTGAATCCTGGACACTTGTTCATCACGCATTTCGCGCAAAAGTCCGAAAAGATTAATCAGAAATGAAGTACATATTGAGATGGCATCGTAATCATGAAAGATGGGTGTTTGTGCTCAGCTAAGAGAAAGGGACGCCCCTCAACTTCAGATGATACGGTTGAGCGAGTTTGAACTGCCTTCGTAAATCGATCAGAAGAGCCAGTAAGGAGCTTCAGCTTCCTACAACAACTGTTTGGCATGTCTTAAAAGACGACTGCACATGACACCTTACAAGATACACTTAACCCAACAGTTGCAGGACACTGATAAACCAGCTCGTCGTGATTTTTGCATTGCAATGCAAGAGAAGTTGGAAGATGACGGATTTAATGTGTGCCGAGTGACCAACGGTGCTCACATTGAACATCTTTGAACATTCCATGTAAAAGTTGAGATGAAATTCTTTTAGAATATGTCAGGCGCAATTTTTATATCCTTGATAGTTTTCGAGATATTCAATGTCAAAATGTGCCCCGACTTTTGGAACACCCTGTATTAGCATGCAATTTTGACACAACTTAAGTATTCATCTACTAAAAATAGCGGAACATCTCATACAATATAGTTCCCTTTAGTCTTCACCACACGTCGAAGTCTTTCGGGAAAGTCATTGACGGAGGAACACACAAGTCGCATGGGTATTTTGTCCCATATTTTCCCAATTTTGTCTTTAGAGATGCAATATTGTGGTGTGGAGTAGAACAGGCCTCACTAATAATAACAGTCCACAAACAATAATCAATGGCGTTGATATCCTGTGATGAGTGACGCCATTCATCCTTGGTGGTGAAGCCAGGACAACTGTCTCTGCACCACTACTGTGTTGATGCATCTTATATTAATCACCTTAAGTGGCTTGACTACACCTTCTTGTTGATCTTTACCTCCTGAGGAGAAAACAAGAGGAGGGATTTCTCTTTCTGAAATTGTTGCCCAAAACATAACTAATGCTGGTTTCTGTTTTCTTAGGCATTTTCCTGAAGCTGCAGGAACTTATTGATGACATGTTGAAAGAACACGGTCATTTTGATAATCAGAAGTCTGTTCAACAGTGAACAGTTCCACGGCAGTGAACACGATGCTTTGCAGCGTGTCATCACGAATCCGTTTCAACAACTGATTAATTCTTTGAAGCTTCTTTTTCGTTGTGGTTGCTGAAAGATGTTTCTTGGTTAACATGTAGGGCATCATCCCAAGATCATTTTGACATAGCCTCCACATTGTTCTCTCCGATATTCCGGCCTTCTTAGCCAATTTTCTCATTGACCTTGGATTATGCCTGATTTTCTCATGCACCTCTGTATTGAGTTTTAGCGTTCTGGAGGTGCAAGCGTGTCCTAGTCTCAGTCTATCTTTGACAAACATTCTATTGATTCCAAGTTGTTTTCCTGCTTTCAAAATCTCAGATGGAGTCATTACTTTTTCATGTTTTTCAATTATATATTTTCTTTTAATGCCTATAGGCATTGCTTGCAGGAAATACAAAAAACATTAAAAAAAACCCAAAAAACAAATAGTATATGTTGTTGAGCGAGTATCAAACTATAAACATCGATGCCATGACACAAAATAGATGTAGAATCCATTTTAAATTTTGTAACAACATTTATGTCGCATATATATATATATATATATATATATATATAAATAAATAAAAAAAGAGAGAGAGAGAGAGAGTTATATAGTTCTGTAGAGATGAAATGGAATAAATCCGACATATTTTAGTTTGTTTTACTTAAACGTTATTTTAGGTGGATACTCACATTCGAGTAAATGCTCTGTTTATTTAATTAAACAGTATTTTTACTTAATTATATTTACCGGGCTGAATATTCGAGAAATCTTGTTAGAAAATATACGTCTACCGGCTGGATACGAACCTGCTTTCCCTATGGGGTACCGTCATTAGATCAGTCGTGCTTCACCGATTGGGCCACGTAGAACTTCCGGTTAAACAAAGCACGAAATATGTGAATATAAGTTCAAAAGCACTATTTTGCGCTTTGCCTAACCATAAATCCTACGTGGCCGAATCGGTTAAGTACGTCAAGTAGATGACATTTCTCCATGGATGGGGGATGCAGGTTCGAATGCTGCCGAAGAACGCATATGGTATGACAAGAATATTCAGTCCTGTAAATGTAATTAAATAAACAAAGCATTTACTCGAATATGAGTATCCATCTAAAAATAAAGTTAAAAAAGCAACACAAATATGTCTGTGCATATATATATATATATATATATATATATATATATATATATATATATCAAATGTATAATTAAGTAGCAAGTATATATCAAAATAAGTTTGATTAAAAAGAAGAGAAAAAGTCTGTCTATTTAATTTTTTATGATTTTACCAATTTTCGGGTATGTTGAGTAATCAACTAGAATTTTGTTATTTTTCTTCAAGAAAATTCGACTTTCGTTCGCAGTCATAAAAAATTACCTGTTTGGTGTCTGTGTAGTTAGACTTCCTTTGTAACGGCTTCTGGGAATGATGCTGTATAAAAATTCTCTTCTGGATTAATGCTTTCCAACCAACTTTGATCTTCAAATATTTAAATGCAATATCAATTGTTATCGACTGTCTTCTTGCTTTCCCTTCTTTTATTGTCCTCCCTCCTTAATGATGATTTTCTTTCTTATTGTTTCACAATCTGTAACGCCTTGTGCCTTAGTGGCTTTATTGTCTTGCTTGGGGTGAAATGATTTACAAAAATTTTAAAAAGTGAACGCTATTTATAAATATACATTTAATACATTATTTTAAGAAGTTTTATTTTAAAATGTAAAAAGATATCAAATTGGGGGAAACGTTTGAATATTTGATGAATGATTTATTACAAAATCATTGCTTGCATTAGTAAATCTAGAATTCTGATTTAAGCCAATATAATGAGAGTTTTACAATGTCGTTTAATTTTATGTTGTTAATAGAAAAGTTTGATGTAAATAAATAAATGAGAATGAGAAATTACAATTGAAATGTCTCGGGCTAACCGTAAGTTCTATGCTAATAATTTCTTCTGTCACACTTCTCGTTTATTGTGTATATTTCGATCTTATAAATTCTATTTAAATTTGATCTTCACAGATTTAAATGCAGTGTCAATCGTTACCTTCTGTCTTCTTAAATACTGTTTTTTTATTGTTTTCTCTCTTTAATACTATTTTTTTCGCATATTCTTTCACACTCGGTAACACCTTGAATATTACTGACTGTATTGCCTTGCTTGGAGTGAAATTATTAAAAACATATTATTTTCATTACTATATGTCCAACCTGTGTCTATTTTTCCATTGCATTGGGAACAAGATGAATATTGAGAAATGTCGACGACCGTCTATTGCTTATAGTTCTAAAGAAGGATGCTTAGAATTCCATGGACAAAACATTTGGGCAACAGAGACTTTTTGGAAAAAGTGGAAAGTAAAAGGACGAGACAGTTAAAATATCAAAGGGACACAATTAGGAAAAAAGTCCTCACAAACTTGTTTGAAGGCAAAGAAAGACAAAGGAAGCTAATACACTACATACCCAGTGAGCTTGAGTAAAAGGATGGAAGAACAAGTTTTAGGAAAGATAACAAAAAGTGAGCATTTATTAAGAGCTGCAAACGACAGGGAATTGTGGATCTCCAACGCACGCAAGTTACACGTAATTTAGAGAACATTGTTGCTTTCGTTATATATTTATTTTAAAATGTTTCCAACTGTCATTCGTTTAATTTCCTACGCTTTTTAAAAGGGTGAGCCCAGAATGAGATTAGCAGTTAGTGGGTGCTAAAATCAAACATGTTCTGATGTTTAAGTATCTGGGAAGCGTTCTGACAGAGGACGGTATGTGCGACACTGAAATCCGAAGACGGATGTGGATAACCAAGGATGCATTCCAGAAATTGGGCAGAGTACTGCGAAACAGGAGGATTTCAAAGGTGACAAAGAAAAGTGTACTGAGCTGCTACGTGATATCTTTCCTCCTATACGGCAGCGAATGTTGGACGGTATTCTCAAGGATGAAGAAGAGACTCGAGCCGGCGTAGATGTTGTTCTACATAAGAATTCTGAGGATATCATGGACTGAGTATGTGAGCGACGGTGAGGCCTTGCAGAGGATGCAAAGAAGGAGGAAGCGTATGCTTAACATAAGGAAGAGGCAAATGAAATTTGTTGGACACGCGATGAGAAAGGAAGACCTGGATAATCTGATACTCACGGGGCGAATAAAGAGAAAACGAGACAGGGGAAAGCAGCACATGTGATACGTGGCGGACTTGGGCAGTTGGATGGCGGAGCATGGTCTTGAGAGTTGGCAGAAACACAAAACCTCTTAAGAACCACAGGGATAGGGGGTGGAGGGCCATGATCGCCTACGTCCTGAAAGGACACGGCACATAAAGAAAAGACGCTTTTTAAAATATTCTCATCAGCCCTAATAAGATCTTCCCATTTTTTATTTTCCATCTTTATGATATTTTCCGAATGAAATTATATATCAGTTTTATTGTTTAATTTTAATTCAATTTAAAAATCTTGCTTGAAACTTTCCCTATTTAAGATATTTATAATTTCTTGTAATGCAACCGATGAACATAACATTAATAATCTATCAGCGAATCGTATAAGTTTCAAATATTTTCGCTAGATGTTGACCCATATTCGTTCTCAGTTCATCGTCCTAAGTCTAAAAAACGTTCGTTGAATAGTTTAGCTAAAGTCATATCATCTTGCCTCAGTCCTTTTATAATCTTTATTTTATCTTCCTCTTCGTGTAATCATATTATTGAAATACTGTCATCCTATTTATTCCCAATAACGTTTTCATAAATGTCGTTAATATCCTGCTCTCCTAGCGAGTTAAAGATTGCTGCGTGTTCTGCCGAGACAAATGCCTTATCCTAGCCAACTATGACTAAACAAAGCGGTTGTTATAGAAAGTAGGTCTGTTTAGAAAATATGAGGCTTTTTTTTTAATATCTCGCAATTCAGATAGGCGTACTTGATATACGTTGGCAACCAATCAAATGAGACTTTATTGCGGAAGCCAGCAAAGACAATCTCCTGCGGTTTTATTAACTCAATAGAGATCCGCCATTGAATGAGCTTGTGTACTGCGTTGTCGTCGAATTCACAAGGTTCAAGTGTGTAGATAAGCAAATTAGGCATTAACTTTTGTTTGAAACTTGAACATTCTACTATGGCAATTATTCGAGTGATTAGGGAAGCTTTTAAGTTTGATTCAATAAGCTATACGCTATTAAATTTTAGCATCATTTCTTCAGGTTAAGATGGAAATCGGTTAAAAGCGAGCCGTATCCTTGTTAGTTATTTGAATGCAGAAAATCCGAAAATTTTAAAAGCGAGGGAACTGAAATGAAATGAAATCAGCTATTGATGATGGGGAATTATTTGAAGAAATTTGCTTTCACGGAATATTTTTCTTCGCAGGGGAACCAAGCAACAAAGTGTGTTTTTCTTCTCCTGTCAATGTGAAAGTAATCTGCAACGTTACGGAATCTCCGCTAACAGCCTGAACATTTTTCATTTTGATAGTAAATGCCATATATATTGTTTGGTACATATTTTGCTGATGAATGACACACATACTGTTTGGTACATATTTTGCTGATGAATGACACATATATTGTTTAGTACATATTTTGCTGATGAATGACACATATATTGTTTGGTACATATTTTGCTGATGAATGACACACATATTGTTTGGTACATATTTTGCTGATGAATGACACATCTATTGTTTGATACATATTTTGCTGATGAATGACATATTGTTTGGTGCATATTTTGCTGATGAATGACACATACATTGTTTGGTACATATTTTGCTGATGAATGACACGTATTTTGTTTGATAGAGATTTTGTTGGTAAACCTCACATATCTTATTTTGATAGGGATAATTGTCGCATGCCATTTTTCTTACAGATTTTATTGTTAAATGTCGCATATCACGCCAACAATCGAAGTTTGGCTTACTGCGATTTCAGAATTTTAAAAGATCTACAATCGTTATGGGTGCGATTAAGGAGAATCTGATGAGGCAGTTGGCAACGATTGCTTAATTCTGTAGATTACTAACACATGCCAAATACATGCCAGGGAAGTATAAAAAATATTGAGCGCAAGCACCAATGGTCTTCCTCTCAGGCAGTACTATCATTCGAGACGGTGTTGGATTTATTGCTCGGCGCCTGAGGCGTCCTAAATTTGGAAGTACCGATAGGGCTTTAGCAAATTCCCCACGATAGTGCCGTTAAACATACGTTAAATTTCGATCTTGTGTCTTATTCGGTAGTGATGTGGGCTCGCTGAAAAATAAAAAATGTAAAAATTGGCAGAGACACTGATACAAATATATATCCCAAGAATTTTGAAGTTGAGTAAGGTAGACTATTTTTCGTTAATGTAAAATGAACGGATTTTTTCCTCAATATCACGATGACAGCAAATGCATCTTAAAATTCTGAAGTCTTTATTCAGATTTTAATAAAAATTATAGAATTTTCACCTCCCTTTCTTCGCCTTTGAATAGATTTCAGAACATTCTGCCCAAAGATGTTCCTTATCATAGAACCGAATTTATTTTTCCATGTTTAGGTAATTTTTTAAATAAGTATTAAATAAATAAATTGTAAAATTAAAACACTGCGAAAAACTATTATTAAGGAATTTTTCTCAACAATTAATTATTTTGAACTTGAAAACAGCATATATACACTTCGTCCACCAACCTACGTTCACACAAATGGAAGCAATGCATCTAAAGCAGTATTGAGTTGGTGCATAATTATTAGGCGTTTTTGTAGGTGAGTTATTTGTTAATAAAAACTCCTGTTTTGTTTATATTTTAATAAAAAATTATTTTATTTTCAGGTTATCTATAATCATACTCATTTTAAAATATTATCGTAGAATTGTTATGTTTCTTTATTCATAATAAATATTATCTAAACACCTGGTAATTATGCACCAACCAAATACTAAATAATAGCAGTCCCTATAAGATTACCTGAAAGCAATCATATATTAATGCCAATTTGCTACGGTAACACACACATACACATTATATATATATATTTACCTTTCGAAACTGGTTAAAACATCTGATACAATGAAACCATATGCAAATTCGTTGCACCGATAATTTAATTAAATATGTACAGTGAGAGAATGTTACAATTCTTTTCCACACACAACTCGAGGAGTCGGAAAAGAATCAAAGTTGAGTCGCATGCCTGCGAAATCGTAAATCGTTTGTATTTCTCATAATTTGTTGAGGTTATACGAAGTCTGTTTGAAAAGTAAAGAGAATGGTCACAAGCAATCTATTTCAATTCCAAACGACAAACTACATGATTTCCCTTTTAAATTAATCGACCACGTGTCTGATGCAGTTCTCTATCCTTCTCTGCAACGCTTCTATGCATTGCTGAAAGGATTATATTGGATGCCATACAGTTTCGACATTACAGCCCTCTTGATGGCTCCACGTCTTCAAAGCAGGTACCTTGTAATTGGGGAAAAGAAAATAGTCACACGGAGATATGAATATGAGGTCAATAGGGAGCCTGTTCAAGTATGAAGATTTTCTTCTCAGCCAGTAACTGCCGGATGCACAGGGTGAGTAAGTGTATTAACGTGGTGAAGCATTCCAGATTTTTACTGCCACAACTCTCATCTCTTCTAGCGCAGTGAGCGAAGCAAACGCTGTAGAAGCTCTTTGTAGACATGATTATATATATATATATATATATATATATAGTATAACAAATAAATAATAACAAGTAAATTAAATTGACCTAAATTCATCCAAATAAATAAATAAATTAATTAACAAACCGAAACCGATAAACTAACCGTTAGAAAAAAAATAAAGATAATCAATCCAAATAAACACATGAAGTAATAAATAAATTAAAATCTGTTCCCCGCCCTCAAAAAATAATAGCTAGAATAACCTACAACAATCAAACCAAAAATAAAAAAGATTTAATTATTTTCCCAAACGAAAACAAAATTAATAAATAAGCTATATAAACAGATTTTTAGTCCGTTAATAAAATAACCGATTAAAATAAAAAAAAATTAAATAAATATATAAGATAAGAAATAAAAAAATAAACTAAAAATAAAAATATATAAAAAC
Organism: Acanthosepion pharaonis; assembly: GCA_903632075.3. Taxonomy (NCBI): domain Eukaryota; kingdom Metazoa; phylum Mollusca; class Cephalopoda; order Sepiida; family Sepiidae; genus Acanthosepion; species Acanthosepion pharaonis. The sequence goes on from CAHIKZ030003813.1 coordinate 3,237,906, forward strand.
AAGCAAAAATAATTCAACCCAAATAAATAAATAAACAAATAAACGACTTCCGGTAAAATAACCGCTAAAATAGACTACCCACAATGCACAACTGACCCGTATATATGAAAAGCCGAGAAAAATTACAACACTCGTGACCTGACGATTGCCTCTAGCATGAAACAGACTGTCGCCTCTCAGTGTTGACTTCTATGTTCATTTTTATATTTACACGCGCTCTATCTCTGATACTGAGCACTTTCTCCCATAAATGTAGCACATTGTAAGACTATATTTATATATATATATATATATATATATATATATATATATATATATATATATATATATATATATATATTATTTCATTTAAAGAAAGCAGACTACTTTAAGACTCCATTTGTAATAATTTATTTCAACAGAAATATTTATTTTTTTCTGAATCTTTAGACTTCACTTTCAAAAGGTTAAACGAAAAATGAATTTAAAATTTACACTTTTGACGGGCAGTTGACATAGAGTCAGCTGTCAGTATCACCCCCGAGCGCTTAGCCTTGGAGCGGGTAGAATCAACGTGTTTTAATGGGCTCGGCAGTTTTCAATCACCTTGTCTGAATCGTCTTCACGAAACGAGAGCATGATCTAAAAGGTCAGTCAATCGAACAGTGATCCCATCCCACAATACTCACTCTTGCTCCATATGCGGCCTGCTTTGAAAACCACTAACGGGTCTTAAATGCCACTTCAGATTATCGCACAAAATTTCATAACTAAATCAATTTAGTTGTCAGATCTTGATACGTCGATATCGACGGGAGTGTCCATTGTATTACAATATTAATGTATATCGAAATATATATTGTCAAATATAACAAACAACGAATCAAAGAAATACCTGTTATTTTGGGAGAAAATAAGGACAAAATTTGTCCAACATTTGAATATTTTTATTATGCTGTACCGTGATCTAAATTTTCGGTTCACATGAGTCATTTTCAACGTGGTTATATAGACATTTAAATAATGATATTGACCATCAAAGATGATATTCTGTTATGTTGACATAGAATATTTCCATGTGACGATAATGGTTGTCGAATATCAGAGGCAGGTCGTAAATTCGTGATGCCATTGTATGACGTAGTACCACGTGTTAGAACGAAATATTTACATCAGAGCCATATGCCTAGATGCAATGTAATGTTGTGACTAGTTTGAAATGTGATTTTGTTCATATATATATATATATATATATATATATATATATATATATATATATATAATAAAAAGGCTAAAACACTAATACAGAGATGACGGCTTAATCATTGTCCCAAATAGCAATGGTCCCTTAACTTCCAATATTAGTGTTTAAGCCTTTTTATTATATCCTTACTCTGTCCTAGACATTGAGTTCTACCTGGATCCTTCCTCTTGGATATTTTTTTTTTTTTTTTCTGAAAATATACATGTATGGGAATTTTTATATATATTTTGCATATGCATGTATATTTTCCACTAATATTACCTATATATATATATATATATATATATATATATATATATATATATATATATATATATATATATATATATACATATGTGTGTGTGTGTGTGAGAGAGAGAATATAGCGAACTGAAACCACATGGTTATTGAAAAGGAATGGAAATGTCAGAGTAAAAGACTTGAACAGAAGACCAGAATAAACGTGAACTTTGGACAGTTTATTATCAATTTCCATCACGCTATATCACGTCTTATTCGAAAACCGGAAAAATACATTGGAGAGTTAAAGTGACATAACTTGTAGGTTGCATTTAATGAAATATTCTTGGATTAATATTTGCTTCCTAAATATAGCTTGCCTCTCTCCACTCCTCTCTCTCTCTCTCTCTCTCTCTCTCTCTATATATATATATATATATATATATATATATATATATTTACAGTTGTATGGATATGATTTTGTAACATATATAGAAATTACGTATATGTGGATTTAACACATCACAAGAAATATTTAAATAAAATTCTCACTTAAAAAATTTTGAAAAACTTAGCGTTGCGTCTTTGCACGTTCCGAGATCTTACACAACCGTCAATAATAGCAGATATTCAAAAAAACATCTTTCGGTCGACATACAGGTATATCGTCTCAAGTTTTTGATTTTATAAGGAAAAAAACACATGCCTGATGATGGATAGAAGACTATTCGTAAGTACTAGCATTTTGACATCAAATAAACTGAAAAACTACAGACAACAAATTTTTCGTCAAGGATCAAAACTCGCACTATGGATGAACAGGATTTTAATGCATATATTATGTTTTCTAGCGATGGATGTCGCCAATAATCGCATTAATACTTCTGATTAATTCTATGTGTGATTATTTCTTTGTATGTAAATCATATGCTGCCTAATGTTTTATGTTTATTATATATATATATATATATATATATATATATATATATATATATATATATATGCGTGTGGTGTGTGTGTGTATTAAAGCATATTTCAGTGAAGAATATTGACATATTATGTATATTTATTTTTGAAATAATCCTCCCTAATTCTCTAATTAAATTCTTCAGCTAATTAGTTATGTTGAAATTCGTCAAGGAGGGCGCCGTAGTTTTTTTTTATACAAAGTACTCTTTCCTTCGAGACGATCCTTAGGGGTGAATTGCGAAGACAAATTTAATGCAACCGTCATTGTAAGGGTGATTTTTGTAAACACGCATGGACGCGCTCCGTTGTAATTATTTTTAAATTTTAAATTTATCCGTTTTAGCTATCTTGTTTTTGGCACTCGTTTGAATATAAGGGAGAAATCCAGAGATGGCAAAATACAAAATGGCGTTATACATATTCGTAAAAGCGATATTAAAACATTGCTACTACACTCGTAATAAATTTTGTTCAGTGTTGATTGGTTGCTTTTGATATAGAGGACCTCGAGAATTTGTAGTCTTTGTTTATTATTTTCATGGTTTAGTATATATATATATGCTTGAAAATTTAGAATAGTGTTAGTATATTTATAATTTGTGATTGTGGGAGGAAATTTCAATTGCATTTAATATATATCTCAAATATGATTACGATAAGTTACTGCGTAAAGAATATCTGCATTTCTATACTGTGATATATCTGTTACACCCTTATACGGATTTATTAAATCGAAACAGAAAATCTTTATTGAAGTGTAATGTATTTGTTGGTACCTCGCTGTCTAAAGATATCAGTAAGCTCTTTTCAAATACGGTTTATATATCATAATGCATATATATTGGATTCCCAAAAACGTCCGTTCTTTTTAGTGAGTAAAATTTCTACTTAAGTGAACGAACTTTTTGGCCAACTCGGTAATTTGAAGTTGTAAATTGAATAAAATTATATATTGACCCTGTGCAAAAGGTAATCTCGCAATAAGATTTCTTTTTTAATAAAAGCGTCGCTAGGAGCCAAATGTGATGAAATAAAAATATTGATACTTTTCCTCTAAAAATGTAAGGCCTTAAGCTGAGCCCTAAATCAAAGTGTTAGGGGTTTTCCCCTTTCTCTTCCTTTATATTAGCGATGGCCAACTGCTACAAACTGATATTATCCTGAAGCAAGATCCAGGACGGAATTGGTATTCCGGTCGACGACCACATTTTACCAGTTAGCGTGGTTAGGTTTGCAATTCGATAAACCTCACCCTAAAAAGGTAATTAAGCCAGGAACTTACTTGTAAAGTGGTAGTAATGGCAAGAGAGTAATCGATTCTGCGCAAGATACTCAAATATTATCAAATTGTGACAGGGAAAATGAAATTTTTCTTTAATTCTTCTCACGTTCACCTAAAATCTTATTTACCATAATTATTTCGCCAGGTGATGTCTATGAATAAAAACATTGTTTGCTTTTAGATTATCTTAACAAGTGCAGTACAGTAGATTTAGTTCTGTTAACTGTTGCTGGTGTACAAGAAAATATAATCAAACTGAATATATAAATCGTCCTGATCTTTAGAGGTATCTGATAGACATTTGCCAAAAGGTTTCAGTCTCAATAGGGGGTCAGATAACAAGGCCTTGACCAAGACTATGTAAAGTAATGTTAACATCTGTCTGTTCTTCTTTTTATGGATTTTTATAGTGAAATTTAATTGAAATCATGAATATCCTCTCCCACTATTCGTCATTGCAATTCTCTCTATATACTAGGTGGAGTCGGAAATAATTTCCGTTTATCTTATGAAATTATTCTTGCTATAAGATTTTCTTAGATTCATAAGTGTTTAAGAGGCTGTAGCTCGGAGTTACTTTTCTTTGTTCTCTGGGAATATCAATGGCTTAATCGCTAACCATTCGATATTAAGTATGAAGGCGTTTTTCCCCTATATTTCTCCCTAAAAAGTTAATAACTGTGACTGAGCATATGAGTGTTTGCGCGTGTTGTGGGTGTGTGTGTATAGATGAGTATATCATTTTTTCTTCTTTAGAACGAAGAAACAAAACCATCGTTAATCATTCTGTGGGTCAAAAATGCCTGCAGGCTTCTCCGCTCCATTTATGTATCCGGGAAGCCTGAATTTTGGATTCTCCCATTATGATGGGTGTGTGGTGTCTGCGGACGAATTTGATTAGAGAAAAAACTGATTAGTGGCTTTTTAGTATTCCAAAATCTTTTTTAAAGCTATTTCTATTTTGTAATTGATATTGTCATTCGGCCTGGAGAATCCCAACTTCCCTAATTTGTGTTTTTGGTCCCCTTTTTCATCTTGGCTGTGTCAGACTTTGCTTTTTCCACTCCACTTTTTTTTTCCTTTCCCACTCCCTTAGTGAGTGCGCTGCTTGATTCTGTCAATCGGCAAAATACAGGGTCCACTATGATTATTTAGAGGGGTGAACGGGTCTTACTAACATCTGTTTTGTTTTAGTTTGTTTTTAATTTTTGGTTTAGTTTACTGGGTTCATTCCCCACTCATTTCTTGTTTCATAACATTTTTATATATTGCTCTATTTAAACATTTTGAGATTTTTATATAATGGGGTGTTTTTTGTAGGTCCCCCTCCCCCTGTGAATATGTGGGATTGTGGTATATGTAGGATTGGATAGAGATGAATGAGTTCTTTTCGTAATTGGATAATTTGTATCGGAAGAATTGGTCGTGATCGTAATTAACTATTATGTTGGTGCAAAAATAATGACGTAATAATGTCGTTTTTGGACGTATTTTTAACGTCAAAAAACGACATCATTACGTCATTATTTTTGCAGCAACCTAATAGCACTAGGATAGTTAGCGAACATCAGCCATTTACCCACTTCCCCTTCGGCCATGTGCCAAAATTATTGTATTTATACAATAATAAATATATTTCACTCGGCCTGTGTCGTGGTCATATGTGGGTAACTTGATCAGCACCAGTAGGATCCCCTGAGTGAAGAAGTCTGATGTTGGATAAAACTAAAACTCCTAAGGATCCCAAGGCAACATCTCTGATGATGTGTCAATGGTCACCTTACAGATGCAATTTAAACATTCAAAAATAATGCACATTAGTATTTTATTCAACCATATATTTACCATGTTTTGTTGTCCCCTTATCAGACAGCTCTTCAACACCTTTTTATTAAAATACGATATGTTCTGGGGTGAAACAATTTTCGACAAACTCTTAAATCTGGTTTTCGTGAGGCAAAATTTTCCCCCATCAAATCGTTTTTCAGCGATAGGAAAGAAGGTACTACTCAGTTGATGTATAATCTTGCACATAGAGACTGTGGAGGTAGAACGGACCAACCGATTTCTAAAATTGTTTTTCATCTGTTATTCCTGATTGAAACTTCCGTTATTATGAAGAGGAACATATGTTTTCGTATCGACAAGCGCAGGCTATGAATTTGTTGTCATTATGGAGAATTATTCTTGTGAATGCACTCATCTTTGCGTCGTCATTACAAATGGTTTCTCAGAAAGGAAATTCTTTATGACTCAACCTAATACACGTGTTTCCCCAAAACAGAAATTATTTATGACTCAATATATTAGAACTGGTTCTTCTAAACGGAAATTATTTATGACTCAAACTAGAACAGCTGGTTACCCAAAACGGAAATTCTTTATGACTCAACCTAATATATCTGGGTTTCCAAGTCTGAAATCCTTTATGACTCAACCTAATACACCTGTTTCCCCAGAACGGAAATTCTCTCTGATTCAACTCAATACAACTTATTCCCCAAAACAGAAATTTCTTACGACTCTATCTAATAAAAGCTGTTCCCCATGAAGATTATTCCTTATTTACTCTCTCCCTGGCTCTTTCTACATTATTCCTTTTCTCACTTTCTTGATTATTTCCCTTCTCTCTTTTTAGGGTATTTCCTTTCTCTCTTTCTCGATTATTTCTTCTCTCTTTTCCTTTCTCTCTACCTAGATTATTCCCTTTAATTCTTTCTAGAGTATTTCTTTTCACTCTTTCTCTCTCCATACAAGCAGATAATAACTTGTTAATTTAAACTCTTTAAAATATGAAGAGAACGCCAAATTGCGTTTTCATTCTCACCTTTGCTTTAGTGTTTAACATTCCTTGTAAAAGGAAAAGAAATAATGTAAATCAAAAGTTATTTTACACTAGTGAAGACTTATATTCCAAATTACAGGCATAAACAATTGTGACAGACAGACATGTATAAGTATGATTATATATATATATATATATATATATATATATATAAAGTTGTTAGCAGTGTACAGACTCTCCATAAGGTTAAGATGCATATAAGTAAATCATACTACATCTGATAAAACAGTTGCAATAATAATTTAAACACGCAGAAATGTATATATATATATATATATATATATATATATGTGTGTGTGTGTGTGTGTGTGTGTGTGTGTGTGTGTGTGTGTGTGTGTGTGTGAATGAAAAGAGACAAGATAAAACTGTACTTACCGACGTCTTTCGTCCCCAGAAGGACTTTATCAACGCAATGTAGGTTTTATCAGGCTGTATGTATTTATATACACAAAGATAATGCTGTTATTGTTTTATCAAGGCGTGTAAAATTGGGAACGTTCATGAATGTTTGTCAGGTGCTTGAAAGCACGTGGAGGCACAAATTGAACAGTAAAGTCAGTGAGTAGTATATAATTATTTTTCAATGAATGTTTATGTAATTTTCTTTTAAATTAATGGAATTTTTTTAAATGTTTGTTGTTTGGATTGTGATTAGATTGTTGTAGCATAAGGTGGGCGGATGTGCTATACTATCTTCAAAGTTTGAAGTGATATAATTTAACAGTTTTATTTTTATTTTCAACATATTTGTTGTTGTGTATAGTGGCTTGGGAAAATACTAATTCTTTAAGGAAAGCTGAGATTGTGAAAACCGAAGCGTAGATTGATATTTTGATCATATTCGATGGCGGCACTCTCGAGTATTTTCCTTCCGAATAAATAATTTCTCTTTTGATGAGTGTGCCATTTTTTACATGAAAACTGTGGTCGAATTGGCTTCTGTGTATTACTAGTGCATTAGATAAATTATTATTCATAAGGTCCCCTTTGTGTTCATAGATATGATTTTTTTCTTAATTTTCTGCATGTTTCGCCAATCTATTGTGAGGAAAAGTTTTGGTCATTTACTTTTTATATATATATATATATATATATATATATATATATATATATATACTTCTGAATTATTATTGCTATATGTGATTTTATTTTTGATTATATCCATGACGGGATTGCTCGTGGTTGTGATTATTTTATGTTGTTTAAATGGAGAATGTTGTTATTGATAGTGGATATTATGGAGTTCATAGGTAGTATTATGCATCTGTTTTTAATTTATTAAATGGATAATGTTATTTTTGTGGTGGTCGTGCATTTTGTGCCTTTCTTTTGCGTTGTAGATAAGGATATTGCAGTATTTTGAATGTTTTCCCATGTGTTTCATCATTGAGTAGGTATTGATTGGGACAGCAAATTCTTAATGCTCTTAAGTAGAAAATTATAATTATGCCAGATTTAGTTTTATTCATAGGAGTGGTTTGAGTAGAAGTTAAACAGGCTGTATTATTGATAGATTTTCTGTAAATGTTGTGTTCGCTATTGTCTTCGTGTAGGAAGAAAGGAATGTAGATGGTTTTAGGTTCAAAGGTGAAGTCAATTTTAGGTTGAATGCTGTTAAGTTCGTTGACACGATCTGTTTAATTAGAATATTGTGGATATATTAATAGGGACTCATCTGTGTATCTGAAATAAGAAGACTTTTATGGTAGAATGTTTTTGAATGAGCCACTACCTAGAAATTGTAGACACGTGAACACTGCTGAGACGAGATCCAATCGGTAAGCCAAATCTTTGTCTATAGACGTGGTCTCCAAAAAGGAAGAAACATTGTTTGGTGAATACTTGGCATATATTTAGGATTTTATATGTGGGGATATGCAATTTTATTTCTGTTTTTGTAAGTGTGTTTTTAGTAGTTTTAGGAATTTCTCTATAGGGACGTGTAGAGAAATTTTATGTTTAAACTGGGCATATATTTGTTTCTGATGTCTATGTTTAATTTTATCTCTGCTTCGTGTGATTTTGTTAGTCTGTATAGTGTGGGTTTTTGGATGGTATTCAATGAGCCAGGAGTGTGTCTTCATTTTTAGTAATTTTTTGATGTCGCTTATGAATGTTATGTCTCTTTCCCGACTTTGTGAGACACACACACACACACACACACACACACACACACACACACACACATATATATATATATATATATATATATATATATATATCTTACTTATTATAAAACGCAGATTGTGTGTGTGTGTGTCTGTACGTTTATATATTGGATAAGATTTCCTATATTTTTCAACCGATTTCAACAAAACTTCACAGGACTACGTAAAATTACTTTGCTGTGGTTCTAACAGCGCCAAAAATTGGAAAAACACAATTGTTTTTGCACAAAATCAATTTGAAAACACGATTAATCACGAGAATGAAAGGGGGATAACTCATATCGAGTTGTACTTATTATAAAACCCAGGTTGTTTTTGTGTGTTCGTTTATATATGGGATTGGATTTCCTACATTTTTCAACCGATTTCAACAAAACTTCACTTTTTTTTAGCAGGTAGTGTTTCCTATTGTCTTGCACACTTTTCTCTTTATTTCTACATTCAGAATGCTTTAAAAACTCCATTTACAAGACAATCGTTTAAAATAAAATTCAATCGGTAGACTCATAACGACTGAAAACAAAGTTTTTGTTTGAGTTTGACCAATTCGTAAAAAAAAAAAAAAACTAATTAAGACATTAATTTTTGTCAATTTATTTTTCAGTCTTTATGATTATTGATACTTGATCTATCTCTTACTGTTACATCCTCGGGCAACGCCGGGCTCTACTGCTAGTAGTATATACACAAACACAAACACAGATAAACCTGTATGCGTGCGTATGTGTTTCATTTTTTTTTAAAGCAATTCACCCCAAGCAAGGCAGGAGAGCCACTAGCACGCATGGGGTTACAGCAGATAGAGAACAAGAATAAAGAAACTTGTTTCAGGAAAGGATACAGAGAAGAACGAGGAGCAACCTCAGGGTGTCAGATGTCGATTGACATTGCACTTGAATATTTGAAGGTAATAGTCATCGGGGAAGCAAGTAAGAGAATGTGAATTACACAGCGAGAAGCGCGAGAGAAGAAGCTGTTTGACAAGAAGAGACGGTTACATTTAACCGTTTTGTGAGTGAAAGGTTGGGACCGAAATGCCAGCCTGGTAGCTCGCTTAAATTCATGCTGTCTGGGAACCAGAGAAAGTAGCTCGTCGGAATAGTTGCCGTGAAAATACTTGTAGAAGTGACAGAGGGAAGCCACGGTATTGTCCGTGGGAAAGCGATTGTAGACTAGATGCCAGGTCAGGACCTATCACATTTTATATTCGTCTCAGGATTTTGTCGAGGACCTCGAGAGGTACAGCGGGAGGCCAACCCATATATGACAGTAATTCTCCATGCAAGCACAGATATTTCTCTTCATAAGAGGGAACTAAATATTGTTGTCGATTCAATGAGAGATCAGATTTTGTGCACTAGGTGTAGCATAGATTTTTTGAGGGATGCATTGCCTCCATTGAAGGATTTTGTCAGGGCAAATGTAAGGATTTCATTTATCATTACGTATTTATAGAAAGTAAAAAAAAATGTTTATGCTTTCAATTTTTTTAATTTAACAACGTTCTAAAAGCTTACTGTGTAAGTAACATTTAAAGCTGTGTAAGTAAAGGTAAAAAATCGCGGTCGCTAAGTGATGTAATATAAAGCCTAATAAAAGTCAAAAGTAAAGTTGCATATATATATATATATATATATATATATATATATATATATATATATATATATATATATATATATGTCTGTGGATGTGTGTACATGTATTTATCGGTGTCTATGTGTATGGAGACTGCATTCACTTTTAATTGTGTGTGTGTGTGTGTAGGTGTTGGTTTCCCCGTTTCCTTTTTTCATAAAGCGCTGTGGAGATGTTCTTCTCTCGTCGCTTTTTTGTGTGTATATATATCTAAATATGTTTGGGTGCTTATGTATTATAATCTGATTGTGTTTTTGTTGTTTTGCGCGTGAGTTTAAGACCCCATTCACACACTTTGGATTAAATATATATATATACATGTATTGTCAAATGACCGGATATTGTAGCGTCTGGTCGAACGTAATTTCAACGAAGAAATAAATTGAATAACATGTATTTTTTCTTTTCTCAGTAATTTTATACTTTTTAAAATTAATAGTGATTAAATTTGGATTTTAAAATTGGCATTTTTTTTTTAATTTTAATATCAAATTTTATCATATCATTTAATATATATTGGTTAGAATAAATTCTTTTTAATATTACCCGTATTTTAAAGATCTGAATAGCTATTATAACATGATTTCGTTGTCAAGCTTTTGAATCTTCCTATACTTGGATTTTGATTGGTCATTCTAGCTGTTGTGACAATGTTATCCCCTAGCGAAGGATCGTTAATTAATTTGAAACTTTTAAAACCATTTATTTTATCTTCAACATCATCACTTGATAAGACACCGAGGGTGTTGAAACAAAATGGCTATTTTTGTAGTGATTTTATAACATATTTATGTTATTAATTTTTTTTATAAAATTAATTATATATATATATATATATATATATATATATATATATATATATATATATAGTTTATAGAGGATGATATCCGGAGAGCTCAATGTAAATTCAGAGCAAATATGTTTGAATAAAAAACAAACCACTTTAAGGTTCCATGTAATAAATTATTTCACCACAGCCCTTTTAAAGGGCTCTGGATCATCAGACTTTGCTTCCAAAAGTTGAAATGAAAAATGAAAAGAAATTTACACATTTTTGACGGGCCGTATTAAGCATATGTAAATTAACGAAGTGAGGAAGTGAGGGGGAGAGAAGACATGAGTGAGTTTGATGTACCATTTCAATTCTTTATCCCTAACCCCACTTGGTGTGGGCCAGACAAACGCTTAACTTAACTCATGTTATCTTTAGATATGGATGGGTAAGTGGTGAAGAGGAAAGCCGACATAAAAGGAAGAAGATACAATAAAACCATCCTGATGAGAGAAGGTTTCACTCAATTTCTTGGACGCTTTTATTTCGCATTACTTTAAAGGGTATATTTGGGGGTTAAAGTTTGATATAAATCTAAATGTCTAAAAAATCTACGAAGAATTTAATTTGATATTTGTTGGAGTTTTGGGTATATTCTATGAAATAGTCGATTGAAAAAAATGCATAGAAAGTATATTGAAAGAATAATTCATTTTACATCTAGTAATCTTTTTTATTTTCCTAAAAATTATTCTTGTTGATTATTAAGTTGACATCTATTCGTTTGAGTTTTGTTCATAAATTAAACTCGTGACTGTTTTTAGATACCTTCACAATTATCAAAGTTTATTCCAATTTAAATAATTTTATCATCAATAATGATTATTAAAGGGTAACATATTTCAATTTAAATTAAATTATGAATTAACTTCGTATTATTTGAACTCACTTCCAATTAGAGAACATTAGAGGAGAAATTTGGATAAAACATTACTAACAGAATATTAGGTCCTTCTTTTATAATATTCTATATATCCATACATATACACAACTCTACACATATCCGAACACCTATCTATATCCACATACATACATATCCCTATATACCTATAAATCCACACACACATACCCACACATCCACACAAAACTATATGTATATACCCATACATACACATATACACCTGTAGAAAGACACATACAGATATATATATACATACATATACACACATACACATATATACTTACATATATACACACATATATAAATTATATGTATATCTATATCTATCTATCTATCTATCTATATATATATATATATATATATATATATATATATATATATATACACATATACACACATAGACAAGCACCCATACATGCGCATCTATACATATACACATATACACGTACACACACATATACATATACACATATACCCACATATAGACATACACACACACACACACATATGTATATATATATATACATACACCCACATATGCATGCATTCAAAGTACATATCAATATCAATACGTCATTACATTATGAATACACAACATCCTATAATTATACATATATATATACATATATTACTCGCCATCTCTTATCTGTGGCAAGACATATAAGTACCCATCTAATTATACACATCCACACTCACATATACATTAAAAAAAACTTGCATGTCTCTCTTTCCATATAAAAATATATACATGTACATATTAAAAGATGTATCAGTGTTCAAGTACAATACCATACATACAGTCATGTGTTCGCGTTCATGCGTGTATAGCAACATTTCCAAAAGCAAAAAGAACAAAGGCCATTCAATATTATTTTTCCTATATAATTATTTCTCAATGTATTTTCTTAGGTTTTGGTTGTTCTTATGTCGGCATTTAAAAATTTGTTCATTGTTCATTGTATATATGTATATATATGCATGTATATATTATGCAAATGCTATTAGTTATTTCATTTTAATTTTTATAATCTTTTAATGCATGTGCTTATTTTAAATAATACAAGGTTTTGAGTTAAATGTTATCTTTCAATTGTTTTATATTGTTATGGGTATGTATCTTTTCTTGGCAAAAGAGTATTTCTTTTAAGAAAGGAGATATTTACAAAATACAGTGATTACGTCAAGAAGAATCGAAAGCTGTACACTCAAGGACATTCTAAGTAAACTATTTACTCTTTGAATATACGCGACATTCTTACGATCTAACTTGTGGTTGAACTTATTTCTTTGTATTTTCTCTCTTTCTGTTCCTCTCTCTCTACACACATATATATATATATATATATATATATATATATATATATATATATATATAATGTGTATGTTTTGCGCGGACGTCTAGTAAACAAACGCATTGATAAAAATAATCACGTTGAAACAGGAAAAGGAAAACTTCCATATATATTAAGATTATACATACGCTATCATAAATAATGTAAAAAGTAGAAAATTATGAAGGAACATTAATAAAATGGTGAATAAAATAAATATACATATGTCTGTGTGTGTATGTGCGTGTTGGTCTGTTTGTGTGTGTGAGAAAACTATGATTCAACCAGATAGGTAGTTAGCTAGTATGCTTGCTACAGATAAATAATACACATATCTGGGTATGTATACTTTTATGTATGCCTGTATGCATTACTATTGAGAGATTGGTGTGTCAAATAAAATGGAGTGAAAGCGGAAAGCAATGAGATTGGTAAGAAGCAAAGAATAACAGGCTGAATGAAAAAAAACAACAAAAAAGAAAAAAACGAAAGACTGGCAAACCAGCAGGAGACATCAGTTGATCAGATGATATAGCTACAAGTAAAAAGAAAATCAAAATATTAGAAAATACATTGCCAGGAAGCATTAGAAATACAACAACAAACGAATATCTAACGACAATCCAAAACAACAAAAGAAGAATGCAAAAATGAATAAAATACAAAACAAAACAAACATAAAAAAGATCATAAATAGAAATTCTAGAAAACAAAATAGAAAAAAATTGAACTACTATAATAATAATAATAATAATAATAATAATAATAATAATAAACTACTACTAATAATAATAATATTAAATATTTTTTAAAGTGAAAGACGCACAATACAAATAATGTAGATGTCTATTTTCTTCTATGAGTTTTTTGATTTTTAAAAAAAAATCTTGCTTTACTTGAAGAGGGTCAAGAGCTTTTTGCTAAGCCTCGCGGGTCGCCAAACGGGATTAAATTAGTGGGGAAAGTTTGCCAACGTTGCCTTAGGTAGGTTCTATATTGGCTTCCGTATATTTTAACCTCGGCAAGTCATTCGCTGGTGCACTTACTGCGCTTGCGTGGTTCAAGAGTCCAAAGATGTGACAAGGGAAAATGAACAAACTAAAGAAAGAAAGAAAAAAAGAATAAAGGACAGAAACATCGAACGAAAGAAAGAAAAGTAAAAAAAAGTAAAAAGAATGAAATAACATCAAAGAGATAAAGGAAAAATGATACAAGTTTAGCTAAGATATAGGCACGAAGGAAAGAAAAGAAGGAAAAGATAGAAAAAAAAAACGACAAATACATAACAGAGAAGGTTGACAGAGAAAATGTCAGAAAATAGTGATGTGAATATGATCAAACGTTAGGAGAAATTGTTATGTAATAAAGAAGGCAGATAGGAATAAATTAAAAAAAAAAACCGTAGACTCACATTAATAAAGAAATAAATGGACATAGGAAGAGAAAAGAAAACGAAAACCAATGACAGAAAAACAAGAAAGAGAGAGAAAATAAGGATATTGAAGCCAAAAATATTGTTTTGAAAATAGAGCAAAATAGAAAATAACATCTGAGAAACAGAAAGAAAAAGAAAATTTGTGAATAAGAAAAATGGCGGAAATTTTAATTTAAAAAAAAAAGGAAAGGACAGATAAAGAAATGAAACTAAAATTTTTCAAAGTGACATATACAGATAGAGGGAACAATAGAGCGAGGAACTGAAATCTGTGAAAACAGAAGATAATTAGAAAAACAACTCAAAGAGATGGAATAGTTTTGGCGTTGAGAAATAAGGTGGAGATAGACAAATGGGAAAAAATGTGGTGGATAGGGAATGAAGACTTATGTTTAAGTAAGGATACTTTATTATTTTTAGTTTTTGATCTTTTTTCTGTTTCGCTTTATTTTGGGGAACGATGAGTGAAGTCAAGAATGTATGTTATTTAATATAAACACTTTCTCCCTTGCTTATAAAAAAAGGAAATATTATGAAAGTGGATGTTTAACGACAAACAATTACTACTACTCATCCGACTACTATTATTACTACAATTAAGTTTTGTTATCCGACAAATATGGACACATAATGAAACTATAGAAAACAAATACTACAAAGTAAAACTAATCTTATATATATATATATATATATATATATATATATATATATATATATATGTATGTATATGAGCGTGTGTGAAAATAAATACAATCAAGCATAAAATAAATAAAAATAAGATAAATACAGTTTTTCTAACATGCGTTTTTCATTCGTGCTTTCTTATATCTTATATATATTTATTAATCCGAACTTTGTAACTTCTTCGCCGATTCCCGTCAAGGCTTCTGATTAAGTCAAAGTATGTTTTATGTTATTCTTTTCTCAAATGTGATATAATTAATCATCTGGTGGCATTTCTTCGCTTTGAGCATTTATATGTTTTTCTTATATTTCACACAAAGCTACAGAGTACACAGAAATGTTTTTTTTTGAGGGGGGGGTCAAATGGGTTCTTAGGGTTGAATTGAGTTACAATGATTGTGAATCAGTAGTTGTTCAATTCTTCGCTTGTTTTTATTAGCGAGTAACGCTGACGTAACTAACCTTTATGTTGTATGGTATGCAAACCGCAGACGTAAGAAATAAAAAAATAAAAAAAAATTGC
The DNA here is from genome assembly GCA_903632075.3 of Acanthosepion pharaonis. Taxonomy (NCBI): domain Eukaryota; kingdom Metazoa; phylum Mollusca; class Cephalopoda; order Sepiida; family Sepiidae; genus Acanthosepion; species Acanthosepion pharaonis. The sequence continues at coordinate 3,253,973 of CAHIKZ030003813.1, forward strand.
TGAAGCAAGTGGAAATTCCAAGAGTAGAAATAGATTAAAAGTCAAAGGGACATATAGCTGCGAGAAATCAATGTTAAATGCGATAAACACAAGAGTAATGAAAATTACAAGGCATCGGGCGGAAATATACGAATATCTGAAATAATAATAGAAAGATTCGTCCAGGCATAACTATTTGAGAAAGCAAAAACAAAAACATTTCAATATCAGATTATCTCTAGCAGGGATTGAGGCTAAGTGAAATTATTATTATTATTATTATTATTATTATTATTATTATTATTATTATTATTATTATTTGTTAATTTGGTTTCTGTTGTATACACATTTCCTTCTGGGTCCCAACCAGAGACATAAGGCCAGAAATGCTTTATGACATTTTTCACTAATCATTTAAAAAAAACAAAAACAACAAAAAAAAAACAAAACAAGATCAGACTCATTTTACAATGAAAAATATCTTCGTAATGTGGGAACTGTATCTCTGAGTACATTGTCTTTGTATTTTTTAAAGCATGGGCTACCAGAAATCTTTTCACTGAGTCTATTGGAACATTTTCCAATCAATCCATGGGCTCCAACTACAATTTAAATTATTGATGTCCTCTTGTGCCATATTTCTGAGGTGTCCCGTCCAAGATTATTGTTACTATAATTTTATTTCCTTTGATTTCTGGTGTGTACTCATTTCTCCACTGACCAATTAAAAAAACACATATTTTACATAGATAAAGCCCTTCGTAAGGTGTGGGCTGTACTCGCGAGAACAATTTTTTTTGTACTTCTTTAAACTATGGGCTTCCAGGAATCCTTCAATATGTCTACTGGAATCTTTTTCAACCAATCCGAGGCCTCCAACTACAATTCTTGATTGTTCCCATGTGGCAAGAAATATATAATTGTTTCATTCGTCAGTCAAACATTGTACAAAAAGAAAAGAATTATGCACAAAATCTTAAACAACAGGATGCCAGCATCTACTTGCTTGTGCAAATTAACTAAAACTAGCGATTCATTTTCTTTCTTTCACCATACGGCCAGTTTTAGACGCATTGGAGTAAAAAGTTGCAATCAAATTCTATTTTTCCCTCAGATATGGTCAGTTGTACTGGTGTATGAATCTGTTTTCGGAGTGTATGATGAAATGTGGCCTTGAAAAAAATTACATCATCCGTTATTGCATCAGATGGTTTTTATCACGCTCAGACACTACTGTCTCAACTCTCGATTAGTTTTCCTAAGGACATTGTCTGCGATGGACGTTACTCAAAGGACGTGTATGAAAATTGTAACGGTGCATAAACGCACTGGGAAGCCAGAGGGCAAGTACTAAACTGGCGCGAAATCTTTCCTGATTCAGAGCTAATCGAGAATCTGTGGTAATTCAGCAAGAAACGACTTCGTGAAATGGAAGTGATAACATGTGCATTGTGTTATGTTTCAGTGGAAAAATTCGGAAAAAAAGAAAACAATAACAGAATTATTCATATTGTTTCAATGAATTTGCACAATAAATTCCATCTAATAAATAGACAGTGCCGGTTAATGGAATTTTAAGGATCTTTTTGAAAATGCATCATATTCCAAAATTTCTCAGGTCTCTTCTTAATTATTTCTGATGTATCTATTACAAGGATAGTAGTTCTAACATTTTTCTTCCAATTTCTGATTGCATGTTTTGTATTTAATCTACTTACTGAATTCTTTGAAAGGAATATTGCGATCACCCAACAAATTATTTTGATGATCTTTAACAATTATATCTGGTCTGTTTGATTTAATTGTTCGATCCTTGTTCACAAAAAAAATCACATTATTTTTATTATTAATATTATTTGCATGAAAGTGAAAAAATGCTGGTATCTGAAAATGAGGATTGTACCCAATGTTTTCGAACTGAATGAAACAGCTTAATATTATCCACGGAGATTTCGAATGAGCACACGTGACTTAACGAAAGAGCCGAATATATGAATTATAAACAGGAAATACTAAAATTAGGCAAGTAAAATATATATATATATATATATATATATATCTAGGAAGTGTTTTAACACACCGAAATACAAAGATACATTGAGATAGAGAAAGATGCCTTGCAAAGCTAAACAAATTATTGGTTTTGATTTCTTTTGTTTTACGGCATATCAACTTAGATGGGTTATTTAATGCCGACATCATTTTTATTGTTGACAATATTTTTCCAAAAATCTACTTTTGGTAATATTTTTTAATTCAAAAAATCTTTCTGGTAATATTTTTCCGTCAAAAATCTATTTCTGTAATTTTGTAATTTTCCTTCACTGGTAATATTTGTTTTGTTTCAAAAATATATAGCTGGTAATATTTTTTAAATGTATTTCTGGTAATATTTCTTTTTTAAAATGTATTGCTGGTAACATTTTTTTTTCAAAAATGTGTTGCTACTAATACTTTTTACATAGTATTTCTAGTATTAAAACCCATTTTTGCACTTTAATAGTGTTTTGACCCCAGATTAGGGATTAACTATTTACCCATACTTAGGACCCTAACAGGTGCTACCACTCCGGCTAAGGGTGGACCTGGAAACACCAGCAATTAAGAAGTGGTTCCACGCTACCTCAAAACCACCTGATCAGAGGCCTTCCTGTTGGATGTAGATTATCGTCTTACCCAGGACGGTAAACTAAGTATTAAGAAACACAAAAATGTTGTTAGAAATGAAAAGAAATAGTGAAATGTTTTTAATATCACTCATTGTATATGACAGTGAATGTTGGATAATCACTTCATACATAAACAAATAGATACTTGTGGTAGTTCTACAGAAAAATACTGAAAATGTCATGAACTGAAAAAGAGTCCAACGACGAATTTCTAAAGACAAATGCAACAACATCAGAAAGAGGTAGTTGAAAATTCTAGAGCACATCATGAGGAAAGTGCGTTTGAATGTTTTGACCCTGACAGGACATACTGGAGCCATGAGGGGCAGAGGAAAACAGCACGCAACCTACCTAAATAGCTTGTGCAAATGCTTCGCAGAAGAGAGTTCAGTTGAGATAACAATAACAGGAAGTTGTGGAGAACCATTATGGCCAACGTCGCTATACTACACATAGAAGAAAAAGAATGAGAAGAATCCCTCTTATATAGCTTTATCTTATTTTATTCTGGACTTCGTCAAACACCATCGAACAGTTGACGTGAAGCACTGTAGCCTCCGAAAGTGGAGTATATTCTTTCGAGATTCTTGCTTTTCCATCCAAGGCAATATTTCCTCTCATATGTTTGTCCACGCGTACACATCGCAGGTGTAGCTCTGTGGGTCACGTATTTACAATTCATGGGACAACCACTATCATTAATGTCAACTTTCCATGAACTTGATGTCTCTGACAAACATTGAGTTTAAAGTTTTATTTTGTCATTATCTGAGCCCTATTCTTCGAAATTGTCTTGAATATGAACAATTATTGAAACCATCTGGAAATGTATAAATTTGTAACTCACACGAAAACGGAATTATTATAATCAATTAAAATATGGAAAAGGATGTTGAAATATTGAAAAGAATTATGTTACATAAACTCTAGTGAAATGTAAATTTTTCACAGATGTCGAAAGCAGCGAATACAAATAATAATAAATATAAATGTTTTCTATACGATAAAAATATATTTTTCTGTCAGTCCGAATATTACTGTAAATACTGTTCTTTTAGCTAAAGGCAAATGAAATCACATAATCTAATAGTTTTAATTTCAACTTTGTTTACGTTAAAGTTAAACTGTCTCCTTCGTTTTAAAATCATTTTAAACCTTAAAATATTTCCCGCGTGCGCTCACGCACACACACTGACATATATACTGGGTGCGATGGGTAAATTAACGTCATTTTCTATTCTTAATTTCGCGCATGCGCGTTGTTTATTTTTGATTTTCTCAACTGCACATTATAGTAGGATCAGTCGGTCGTCGTCTGTGAGAAAAAATACCACCATGACATAATTCAATCTACTAGAAATTTGGAAACGGCATGCTGCATTGTTTGGTATTTTAGAGTGTTTGGGTGTCAATGCAGAGGACTCGGAAAGTGTTGAATGAGCATAATGGTGATTGCAAAAGTGTTTGGAGTGATCACTAGTGATGGAGAAGTTATGCCTCCATTTATTTTCCTAAAAGATCTCTGATTCAATACAAAAGCTTACAATAAGTACCTTGAGGAGGCAGTGCTGCCCTGGGTCAGGAAGGTGTCTGGTGGAAGACACTCTGTTCGGTACCAAGACTCTGCATCACGTCACTCAAGTAGGAGAACCCAGTCATGGCTGAATTTCTGCGACCACATCACCTCTTACATCTATTCACCTATCCTGCAATCCCATTGATTATTGTGTGGTGGGCGAAGTTGAGCAATAGACTAATAAAACTCCTTTTTAACAGCAAAAATGATCTAAAGGCAATGATTATGGCAGCATTCCAAAACGTAAACAAGGAGACCGTCTAGAAAAGATGCAGGAGATTCTGAAGTCTTCTGGATGACGTGTTTGAACACAATGGCGATTTTATTGAATATATTAACACCTTACTATTACAACATTTATGCGTAATTTTGGTAAATATATATGTTAAAATAAGATGTCAGTGTTATTGTCATTTTACTTTATTTAAATGACAATTTATCCATCGCATCCCGTATGTTGGTTTGTGTGTGTGTGTGTGTGTGTGTGTGCGTCTGTCTATCTGTTATTTCTGAAAAGTTCTTGGCGAGAACAAAAACTTCACCCATACAGAAATATATTCTATATGATACCATTACTTCAAGTGTGCCAAACTTCCACGTATATAGAATGGTGGAAACTACATTTTCAACAAGTTATATAACTTTCAATTTGAACAATAACTTACAAGTAATATAGTGGATTACAATAAATAATCATATATACATGTCTTTATAAGTATTCAGATCAGATATTAAAAAAAAGTATATAAAACTCCCCTCAGGTGATGTCAGTACAGAGTTTGGACTTATTGCCACATAAGAACATCAGAGTTGCCCTGAAAGATAACCTCCTATCAACCAGATGCAGATTTCGACCTCAAAGCTTGCCAGTGGCTACCCCTGACATGTACATTTTTGAAGTATCGGCAGCGATTATGATGTTTACACGTGCCACAAACCAAGCGACAGGTACATATAAAGCACCCCCACCACCCGGGAAAGGGAAAAGAAGAGTATCTCACCTCGTTGAGTAAAAGAACCCACCCTCGTTAAAAGATCCTAAAGTTAGGCACATAGTTAATTGACAAGGTTCGTATTTAAATAAACAATAATTATATGATTAAATCTCGTATTGCCTGATCAGGCGATGACATTACATTAAAATATTATATATTATTCTTGTCTTTAAAGTAGGCCTGTAATGACGCGTGTATGCGATTGTACAGCTAGCAAAAATATCCTGCAATGCATTATTCCACATCCGTTGCACATATTCCAGCAACAAACCAATAGATTTAAATGTGCCAATCAATATATTTTTTCTGTATATATATATATATATATATATATATATATATATATATATATATATAAGTATATGATTGGTGTATAAGGAATAAATTCCAATAATCAATAATTACTATTCATAAAAGAGTGCTCAATACAGAGTAGAGCAGATATAATTATTTATTTAAAAATTATAACATAAATATGTTATAAAATCACTACAAAAATAGCCATTTTGTTTCAACACCTCCGGCGTCTTATCAAGTTATGATACACTCAACATCATCACTTATTAAGACACCGAAGGTGTTGAAACAAAATGGCTAATTTTGTAGTGATTTTATAACATATTTATGTCATAATTTTTCAATAAATAATTATATATATATAATTATAATATATATAATTATATTATATTATATATATATATAATCATATTATATATATATATATATATCCTTACAGTAATTCATTGAGTCTCGAAGACTTCTCGACAGAATGTAGAAAACACTGGACGAAAGTTTCGTAATATATTCTGCAATGGAACGGTTCGGTGGGAAAGGAAGACTTGGTTCTTGGGGCACAATCCGTTTGGTTATAAATACTTGAATGAGTATCACCATGGAATTTGTGTGTAGTGTCGCATTTTTAATATGTATGCAAGAACTCAAAACTTCGGGTTTCTGGTCCATTGTATCCGGAATCGTTGGTAGTTCAATTGATAAAAATCGCTTCAAGATACAGTAAAGTTGAAACAAACGTAGCGGATTCAACCGATCTCCTGATTTTTTGTTAAAAGTTTAAATATATATATATATATATATATATATATATATATATATATATATATATATATATATATATATATGTAGATAGATAGATCAATTACTCATTTTAATAAAAAAGACGTAGATAATTCCAATGTAATTTGTTTCTATGTTTCATTTCTCACTTTGCTTTTAGCCTAGTTGAAATTTCACCAATGATTTGTACTTATCGTTTGCTTTATGTATTATCTATTGTCTGCTTATTATAGTTATATTTTTATATTTGTCGCACAAATTGATTGTTTGTCAACCCAGTTATTCGTTCACAGAAAGTTTGCGGATCCCGTCAAATGAAACTATTTTCATTCAACTCGGCTAGTCAGTTATCTTTTCCCGTTAAAATCTGACTCTGTTGGACACTGTTCATGAAGCTGACAGACGTTTATTTCCTGTTTTATGTTGCTTGAGACATTGTCGCCGAAACCATGGACGTCCTGCGGCCATCACCCAATTTCTAAATCTCTTGCTGTCTCTTTCCTTGTCCCTAAATTCACACTTCCGGCTTCCGTGTGACTATTTCCGGCCGCCATTAGTGTAATGCCATTGACCACAGACTCAAAGTTGCTTGTCAACCAACTCGTCAGACCGTGATTCCTTCCTTCTTGCTCACTTATTTTGTCTGAAAGTCCATTGTGATTCACCCTTTTTCTCAGTTAAACTCAGTTAATTTCCATGATATGGAGAAAACTCTCCCCATATAATACTATTTATTCATTTTTTAACAATCGAATTCTTTTGTATATATGCATTTCCGTTATTAAGTAAATTTATATTTAAAGTTTCAATCAACCCTTTCATCTAATTGGTATAGAACTTGTTTCCCTGTTCTGTTAGTAATTTATAAAAGCTTATTGGAAGAGATACTAAAGAGATACATATTATTTAACTACTAAGGATAGGAAGCTGTGAAGAGCCATGATCAGCAATTCCCTGAAGTTTCAATGCACAAAAAAGAAAAAAAAATAAACGCTGACATCCACATTTTTCTTCAGCCTTTGGAAGTTTTCTATCGATATTCGATGCCAGCTTTTTTTTTTATCTATATATATAGAATGTACCGAATAAGATTTTGGCGCGACAATCTCTTACGTTTATCTTGAGAAGTTTATATATCCCATTTATAGAAGTAGATATAAAAATGTCCTATATTCTGTTGGTAAATGGAGCAAGGAATGGCTCTCGGTGAGTGAATAATTGCACCTTCTTGTCGCTAACGTTTTCTGCTGATATCAAGTGGATATATTATATTGAATAAATTGCTAGTTCTTCTGCTAGGAAAATTGGATTACTGTATTTGGCTAGACAATTTTTCTCGCCAAAATCTATCTTACATATTTATAAGTCCACTTTTCGTTCATGAGTTCGAAATTGCTGCCACATCTCGTCTGGTTCTTCTGCTATTTATCTGGAGATTCTTGATAAAATACAAAGAAGAAGTTATTGGTTCTTGCACACCACCATAATGTAGATTACCTGTGATTTTCTATAAATATTTTCATGGTAATTGTTCTGTTGAACTTTCCAGTATGCTACCTAGACTTTAAGAACTTAAGCGTAGTACTAGACTGGTGGCAAGGTTTAATAAGTTTACAAATGACTAGATGCAACCGTAATTTCTATGCTAACAATTTCGCGCTTCTGTTTTGTGTAACGCTCTTCCTGTTTCATGTATTCGAGTCAAATTGATCGTTAAAAAATTAAATGCAATCTCAGTTTTCATCATCTGCATTCTTAATTTCCTTGTTATTCAGTTTCTTTTTTTTCTTTCTCATATTCGCTCAGACTCAGTAACCTTTTGTATCTTCATGTCTTTATTACCTTGCTTACGGAGAAGTGATTTACAAAAATAGACACGCAAAGTTTTTAGTTTACTCAAGAACTTTTCTCAGCATATGTATTAACTTGACTTTTATGTTAAAGTCTTGTGTGCTCTTTTTCATTTCTTTTTTCATCTATTTTTGCGCCTATCATCAAAACAACATAATATATTCGACTTTCTTACAATATAGCCTTTTCAATTTTTTAACTGTTTCTTTTAGCTGATTTCTTTGAATTCAATTATTTGTCTTTGTTTCTCGTACATCGAGTTAAAGATAAAGAAATTCGGCAGTGGTGGGCGTTATATGGTTTCGACCTTATTTCTATGGGAAGAACATATTCGTATGAAACATCAATCAATATAAGAAACAAACGTTTAAAATATATAAAAGATGAAATATGAAAAGCAAACCCACAATTGTTAATTCCATTTTCTCTTTTACTTTCGCAAAACGATTCTAAGAAATTCAGCCAGATGGAGTCTCATACAGAATCTAACGATACTGTCTTCCATATATTTTCAATACAATTTATGATAATAATCCTTTCATTTGTTGGACAAGCGTCTGGATACATGATTCATATACACAAAAATTATCACGAATCGAATAATCGTCAATCACAAAATGTTTAACATTTTCCGTCTCGGATTTGACTTTTAGATATTATCAAAATTTCTTTTTTATTATGAATATCTTTTATAGTATTTAGATATTATTAAAGTTTCCTTTTTATTATGAATCTCTTTTATAGTATTTAGATATTATTATAGTTTCATTTTTATTATGATCCTCTTTTATAGAACTTAGATATTATTAGCGTTTCCTTTTTATTATGATTCTCTTTTATAGTATTTAGATATAAATTGAAGTTAGATTAGATAATAGAGTGTACTGGGCTCTTGAGACGTGGGTGGGAAACAGTTTATGTGAATGAAAACTATGAATTCCAAAACGCTATGGGAAACACCATGTAATTATATTCACTGATAAGACATGGCAATTCACAAATAATAAATTCTTATAATCAATAACAAATTAGCCTATTATTATAGATTATAAATCTGTTTTTGCTATTCTAAAAGTTTTCCATTAGTGAAATAACTAATAGATCATGCGATGAAATTCTTGCAGAATTGCTTGTTTTGGGGTTTTTTTCAAAAAGTCTTGTAAATATGAATAAGAAAGAGAAGAAAATTGCAGCAAAAAAGTCTCTACTGAGTAAAGTTTTTAAAAGTGGAAAATGGTAAACAAGAATATTAAACAGCCAATCACCTTCAAAACACGAGCGAGTCTGTCACACTGAATAAATGGAATTGTTTCAAGAAAAACAATAAGAATGGCATACAAGCACAATGGAAACAAGACTGGTAATAAATTACTATAGAAATTATGAATTTGAAACAATGTTCTACGAAACAACTCCGATTTAGATGATCTTTGGCAAGAGACAAACTAGTCAAACTTAACATCTTGTGAGTAAACACTGACAGGAGCAAAGAAGTAATAACTGGATGCGATATGTGACTATATAAAAAAAGGGATGAAATTAAACAAAATTGTTGAGGAGAAACAAATGTAAGACAAACCAATGGCATAAAGCAACGACAAATTATAAACAGATTCAAAAATACAAACAATACTATAATTTACAGTTATATACGCATTAACAGTATACATTACAGAGTGAGAATTTGACATTTTGATTGTAGTATAATGGTTAACAAGATCAGTTAAATGGAGCTCCATATATGCGGTCTTGAAATACATCTAATCCGCGCTTAGTATATAAATATGTCATCCAAAATATCTCGGACTATACATTTAAAAATATAAGGAGGAAGTAATTAATACATTTAAAACATACCAGATAATGCCAATAATCAATGTAATTATTTAAAAAATTAATGCGATATTCAGAAAGGAACAAGAAGTTGATGCAGTTTGAATGATTGGACGAGAAACCTGTAATGAACTCGGCGAATGATGGGTCCATTAATGCACAGCAAACAAAAAAAAATAGTAACCAATTGCTGGTTTCAGAACATCCAAGATACTTTGTATAATAGATAAACCCGGGGGAATTCAAGACGAATTGTATCATTAACATAGCAATAAAAAATGATGTTCAGAAAATTAGTTTTATATTGTTAAACCTCTCCAAATGCCGACTTTAGGAGCGAACACCATCCCGTCATAACCCACGGACGTGATGTAGCTTCCCTCCGTCTTTTCTACAAATATTTTCATGCTAACTTTGACTCCCTATTTTTCCTGGTGCGCCAACTGCATGAATTTAAGCGCACTACTAGTTTGGCATCTAGGTCCCACCCGTTTACTACTGAAACTGTTAAATATAACCGCTTTTTCTACTCCAACAGCTTCCTCTTTCGCACTTCCCAACAGTAGAACTCCCTTCCTCTTATTTGCTCCTCTGATAACTGCGATCTTCAAATATTTAAATTTAACGCTAATAGTCATCATGTGATACCTTGATCAACGTTCTTCTTTTTATCAATTCCTCAATAACCCTATACCCAGATTTTTAACTCCTGGCGTACTAGTAGCAGTCCCGTGTTGATGTGGGTGAAATGATTTAATTTAAGATAATATTACCTTGGATGAAATTAGGGAGCTAAAAAAGAGAAAGTATAAGCTACGATTATGCAGATTCTTGAATGAACGAAGGTGTAAAGAGATGTATGTAGATATAGTTAAAAAGATATATAACCTGAGTGAGAGTAGATATTGAAATTGGAACACGTTGGCAGAAACATTCATAAGGTCGGTGAATGATATCACCCCAAGGAAAATGAGACATGAAAAAAAAGAGGGGATGACAGCTGAAGTTCTGGAAATGATGAAAAAAAAAGGACTATTAACAATGCCAAGGAATGGTACAGATTATAGTGCGTAACACGCATAAATTAATAACATGTAAAGAGGCTAAGCTGGAATGGCTTAGGAAATAACATCGTGGATGTCACGTACGTAGAAAAGAATAAAATAATTAGCAGGAAAAATGTGTACATCATCATGTTGCATAGAATCGAAAGAGATAAGGCTCTTAATAGAAAAAGAAGAAATATTTCAAAGCAGAAACGAACACGTTGCAGAACTATTTCACAATGTGAGACATAAAATACATAACAATCTGGAAGAAATTCAATAATAAAATCTGAAGAAAGATCAGCATTGTTTAATATGAACAGAAATTAATGTTTGTTTGGTTTGGTTTATTTTGTTTAAGGGCATATCAACCTCAATGTGTCATTTAATGCCGACAATATTTTTAGGATAGATTTGTATGAAGAGAGTATGTATTCTTTTGTTTAGATCGGTTTGGTTTATTTTATTTAACGTCATATCAACATCAGTGGGTCATTTAATGCCGACAATATTTTTAGGATAGATTCGTATGAATAGAGTATGTATTCTTTGGTTTAGATTGGTTTGTTTTATTTTGTTTTACGGCATATCAACCTGAATGGGTTATTTAATGCCGACAAAAAAAAATTATTGCTGGTAATATTTTGTTTTGTCAAAAATCTGTTTCTGGTAATATATTTCCTTCAAAATTGTATTGCTGGTAATATTTTTTTTCAAAAAAGGTATTGCTGGTTAACTATTTGCCTATAGATGGGACCCTAACAGGTGCTACCACCCCGGGTTAGCGTGGATCTTAGAACACCAGCAATTAGGAGGTTGTTCAACGCTCCGCAAAACCTCATGATCAGAGGCCTTTGGTGTAGGACGTAGGTTAAGTTCTTACCCAGGACGTGGACGTAGTTTAACGTCTTACCCAGGACGCAGATTAATATTTGTACTCCCAATGAGGCTATAATGTCTATTGTAATTCAAGTTTATGCCGAACCTAAGGAGGAATTCGTCCATAAGAACTATCGCTAAAGACGCTGCAAAAATGATCGATTTCCTGTACCGCCCCCAATAAATGCTTAACTGTTCCTATAACCCACTCTCTATCTCTAAATGAGCCAATTCAGACCGGCCAAGGGATGCCTAATAATCACTTACAAACCACATGCGCGGCCTTGTAGGTGATGAATTGTTTTCCGCATTTCGATCACTTTAAAACAAACGAAAATTTTCTCTCTTCTACCGCTATTTTCATGGCAGATTGATTCCACCAGTTCAGACCTTCACAGATAGATACTACCATGCTACTTATAGTGACATGAATCATCATCATTTTTTTATATTCCGTTGGTAAGGAATAAGAGAGATTTTTCCCCAGATTTGGGGTACTGTGGAACGGACAGCAGAAGAAATGCTTCCTTCGTTAATAAAATCTACAATTCGAAGGTTAAATGTTATCTATCCAAAATATCCTCATGATTTGAAACATTTGCTCTCTCACTAAACGACCATTCTAATTTGAGTGGCACTTGGGCTGTACTAGATGAGCAATAATAAAAAAAAATAAACAGCCGGGACAGATGAAATATTAAATGAAATGCTCTTAGCTTTAGACGGTTTCGGCATGGACAAGATCACAAATATAATGAATTAAATCTACAACAGTGGTGGCATAAAAGAAGGCCTTGGTACATCCTTCGTGCAACGCTAAAAAGCCAAGTGTATATCATTGCAAGCTCTCTCCGGCAAAAATAAAAAAAAAAAACATTATGAACCACAACGAGGCGATGCTAAGAAAGATGGAAACCTACACGGATTTAATATCTGTAGTCACAATTTCAACATCATAAATTATGAAGATGATTATCTTGATAATAATCACAGAAAAATAACTAAAGAAACTCCGAGACAAGAGAGTAAATGGAATCGAGAAAAAATGATTAACTGTCTATTGCAAATAGACAGAGTTTATAGTTTATAATAAGAGAAAACACCCAAGATGCAAGTATTGGATTAGTCAGAATATTTACACGTGCAGAAGTTTAAATATCTGGGAAGTTTCCAAAGATACAGAATTATGTGAAACGAAGGCAGATTGAAATAGAAAAAAAAATGCCTTCCAAAAACTTAAAATAGTTTGAACTGAATTGTAGTGTAATGGCGTTTAATATTTGAAAATTTCTCACAGATTTTACAACAGACATGAGGTAACAGATGTGGTTCTATAGAAGAATGAGGAGAATACATTGAAGAAAAAAAAGAAAAAAAGACAAATTCTGAAAGGGAAATTTTTAAATTCCGAGAGGCATTATGAAGAAAGAAGGTTTGGAAAATTTGATACTCGTGGGACTTATATATATAGTTTATAAATTTATATTTTATACGCCTTATATAGTTTGTTTATATATATATATATATATATATATATATATATATATATATCAGATTGTGATAATATTTCTGGGGGTAGATAAAAATGATTGACTGATACACGTCCTACTGATTAACCCATAGCTGGAGGGTGAAGAGGTGGATTCATATCTTTCCCAAGGATATTTACCCGTAAGTGAATATAATGAAACCAACTGTAAATGGAATTTGGCTCATCGATTTCCGAAAAAGTTCTCCTTTCCACCAGGTGCTCACCCAAGATTACAGTACCTGGTATTCCCTAGCGTTCACCCCTCTAGGTCCTGACCAAGTGTGATGTTGCGTAACTTCAGTGCACGTACGGGAATTAATGTTTCAGTGTGATATGGCTGTAAGCCTTGTGCAAATGGTTGACACAGCACTGTGCTACGAAAGAGAAAAAGTTGTTTAGCTTCATAATCAACCATGTTCTGAATGGACACATGTGGTAGTCGTGTGGACGTGGACACAACAGAAACAAGAGAATACTTAAGTGTATACGATACGCGAATCTTACGAATCGGACTTGCGAAATTAGGTGTGTCGTATCTCGTTTATCATCTCTCAGTTGAGTCTGTCTTCAGGTAGAGAGCAAGCAAAAAAATCAGAGGTGCCCCGTCCCCCGGGAAACAGCTTCCCGTAGTAGCACCTCCCTTACTGCAGTAGAGACGACGGATCTATAGTAATACTGATGCCAGCACAGATGATGGTTGCGGAGACTAGACTCTTTTGGGACCGGGCCTGAGTAGCTGCACGCCTCCGGACACCCTACAGTAAACTGACCTTGTGTCGTATTCTGCCTCTGTGGGGCCGCAAGTAGATATCGAGTGCTTAAATGTATAGTTTCTCGAGAAAGAAACTATAAATAAAACTGGAAACAAAGTTGTGAAACTGATATCTAAAAAAGAAAGTAATCAAAATCGGCATCTTGCTTCATCGTATCTTTCAAATTTCTTCATTTATCCCATTGACCGAATGTCTAAATTCTAAATGTCTAAATTCTGTCTTCCAGTGCTGTTACTGTCTGTAATCCCGATCTTTTAAAAATCACCCAAGACATTTAAACGTAATTAGAGCAGAAAGTTTTCTTATAGGAAAGATAAGATCGTATTGGAATTCCTTACAATTCATGAAAGTGGGATAGAAACTGGTTATTGAATGGGGGAAGTGTTGCGACAGTAAGCACCGCAGACATTTTCTACGCGGCAGGCAATCAGAAGACAGCTACGTTGTCTAACAAATGTCTTTCATAAAGTGGTCGGGGCGACCACTGAAGGAGAATGGATTTCAAATGACATTTTACGGCATCAGGCACACCAGTTTTAAGACAGGTCAATTCTTTTTATTTGGACAAAACAAGACCGGCAGACGTTGGGTGTTTAGGGTGGGGTGGGATCAGAAAATTTCGAGGTAGCCAAAGAAAAACTGGGATGAGAGTCGGGTTTTGGGGGGAAGAGTTAAATACATGTTTTGAGCATAGGCTGAACTAAATCAGTCATTGTGAACTGCGTTTTATTGTATAGAGCTCTAATAAAATATTTCATACATTTCATTTATTTAGGTTTCTTTCAAGTATTTCTTTATTTATTTATTAGACGTTTATTGTCTTCTATACGACGCGATGCATTGTCTGCAGAGATCGATATTGATTAGATAGGGTAATTAAAGGATTTACAGGAATCTCTATTATTGTACATCATCTATGTCTAAATTTAGTCGCTCATCTGTTAATGACAAACGTTTATGGTTTTCAATAGACTGAAGATGAATGCAAATATAACAAAGCTGAATTGCTTGTAAAATCGTTTTTCTTTTCGAATCACTTCATGAAAGGAGATCAGAGATATTAATACGAATAAAAAGCAATACGTACGCTTATACAATTATATATATATATATATATATATATATATATATATATATATATATATATATATATATATATATATATATATGTGTGTGTATGTGTATGTGGAGGGAAACGATATATAATTTTCTATTTATTAAGAACAATTCTCGGATAAACGATGAAAAAATATATATGTGTGTGTGTGCGTGCGTGCGTGCGTGCGTGTGTGTGTGCGTGCGTGTGCGTGTACAGTGTGCAACAGATGAATTATCGTCTAAATTACGCAAAAATGAAAATAACACTGAGATCTCATTTTAACTGATATATATATATATATATATATATATATATATATATACGCAAAAAAAAATATTTTGAAATGTGAAAAAGTACATTTATTCAATAAAAATAGTTATTGGCTTTAACCACGGCCTCCAGATGGCTTTGGAATCTCTTGCTCATCTGGATGGTCGCCTTGTTAAAGTTGGTCAATGCTTTAGCTCATCTTTAGTGTTACAAGAAGGTTTTGGCCTCTTGCTCAACATACATAATATTCCAGGGGGTGCATACTCGGGAGTATGGGATGATTTGGTCGCAGAAATTGTCTGGCAGCCGTGACTGGGTTCTTTTGTTTGCGTGGCATGATGCAGTCCTGAGGGTAGACATAACGTCTTCCAGCAGCCACTTTCTTGACCCAGGGTAGCACTATTTTGTATATCAAGAACAATACTAGGGTAAAAGTGGATGACAAACCGTTAA
>CAHIKZ030003813.1:3272500-3337500 GCA_903632075.3 Acanthosepion pharaonis
CGAGTATCCAGAAAAATAACGTTTGAAGAAATGAAATGCCGTATGATAAATCCACATACATACTCTCTCTCTCACACACATACACACTCACGCACGAACAAGCACATATCTATCTATCTATCTATCTATCTATCTATATATATATATATATATATATATATATATATATATATATATATATATATATAGTGGAAACCTTAAGGTGATTAACTGACAACACTAAGATACTTCCAGCAACTCCTGCAGCCAAGTCGGACCCAAATTTAATACCCTGTATTCCTTTGGGTCCTGTCCGGACGACCGAGAGTCATTGCATATGATGTGGACGCATGGAATCCATATACCATTGCTTAAGTCTGCGCCGAGGAAAGATCACTCCAATTTTACCAGAAAAGGATTTCATTTTGAACAAACAGGGCACTGCCATTATCTCGATTGATAAACAGATACGAACTATATATATATATATATATATATATATATATATATATATATATATATAGATAGATAGATAGATAGATAGAAGCATGGAATTGGATAAATAAAACGACCAGATATATATAACCATATTTTCGCCTGATGTGGTTAGATAGTGCTAAGATGTATATAAATTAATAAATATGCATATACAAATACCTACGTCTAGGTGTGCGACTTAAGTTTTGCTGGTTTTCCAGGTAATCGGGCACTAATTATATCTATGTTTTTTTTTTATGCACATACACATACGTTACATGGGGAGAACGTCGTTTCGCCTACGAAACATAAAATATAATAATATAGAACGAAAGATGAAGAAAATTAATTGCATGTACTGTTTATCTTCATGAGCTGGTAAACCAGGGGAATTTAAGTCGTACATCTAAATCTAGATATATTTATATGTATATTTATTAATATATATATATATATATATATATATATATAATTTGACTGAAAAGATGATTAAAATTTAATTTTATTAATCTAATCCAGTTTCAATTTTGCATTTATCATATTTATTAAAAACATTCTCTGAATTAAGTATCATATTTTATAAACACAAACACACACTCGCATATATATATATATATATATGTATGTATGTATTTATATGCTATTTAATTTGTACAATTCGTTTTATGATCCCCCTATATATATATATATATATATATATATATATATATATATATATATATATATATATATATATATATATTTATGCCTTGATCTACGGATCATTGCAATATTTTCAAGCGGAAATCTTAATCTGTTTTTTTTTGTGTATGTTTACAAGTTGCTCTACTGATCAATATTATAGTTAAATATATCTGCTAACATGTCACATGTTTAATTAAATTTCACTATTCATATATAATCTCATTTTCGTCCTTATACACACGAAGAAAGTGAATATATTGCAAAAAGGGAAAAAGCCAAAATAGAGGGGAAATTTGATGAAAACATGACGAGAAAAAGGGTGAAATAGGTGAGAAAAGAGTAAAAAAAAATTATAAAAAGAGAATGCCTTAAGTGAGAGCGAAATGCTTTTTTCCAATGAATTCTAAGGAAAATTTACATACGTATAACTCGTAGCAAATACTGAATTTATTGCATTTTACTTACTTTTTTTCGCTAAACAAAATTCGAAAATATGTGGGAAAACAATATTTGTTTGCAATGTATTTTTTCTCTTTTTACAAATTTTCGAAGGCGTATGGGCATATTGTCTTCAACACATCACGGTCGATGCCCTCAACGTTGTCATTTTTTCTGTTGTTTCGCCTTCAGTGAATTCTTGATCTTTTCTAAGATACTCTTGTTCTCTGGATGTACTTAAAAACATTTGGAAACTTGAAAAACATACCATCTTGATCTTTAATACATAAATATGTTTTATAAAGCAAAAAAGGAAAATTTGTAAAATCAGTTTACCCCTCCCCCCAAACATTATTAAGTATAGAGGACAATAAATGAGGAGGGATCTAGAACCCAGTAGATAGCGACTGACATTACATTTAACTTTTTGAAGATCAATGTTGGCTGGAAAACATGTAGACGGAAGAGAGTGTCACAAGCGAAAAGTGCGAGAGAAGAAATTGTTAGCATAGAACTTACGGTTGCATCTAGATATTTCAACTCTAAATTTACCAGTCTAGTACTGCGCTTAAATTCATAAAGTCTACCATAGAAAAAAAATCATAGTCAAATATAAAACAAATAACAAAACTGTCCAACAAACAGAATTATCAAGTTTGCAATAAAAAGAAAAAGGAACAGGGAAAAAATGAAATAATACCAAGCAAGCAATATATGCAAAGCAATTTAACAATGAGCAGGCAAAAATTCCCAAACTAACAATTGGCGTCGATACACAAAATCAAGTATGGACCTTTGAATGTAGCGTTCTGTCTTCTAGACAAGGCAGACCTGGACTGAGGTAATTTTACCTTAGCCTCCCCACAACGCAGGACAAGGTCTTTTTTTTTATTTGGGGCAATACCGAGTCCGTAAGCTCGTGCAAAATTTCCCCGTAGACCCCGCATACAGGGGATCGGGTTTGTTTACGTCCCCAGACGTGACTCTGCCCTTCGGCATAGCCTCGAATGGGTTCCTATCTGTCCGAAGGTAGAGAGTTCGACAAGCCAGCCGCCGGCCTGGCAGCGAACCGCCCGACTCGATAAATCTGGACGTTTGTCGTTTGTGCTGGTGTGGGAACACCTCCATTAGAGCGAAGACTTCTCCACTGCAGTCGGTGTCAGCATAGCCGCTAATAGGCCAAAGAAAATGAACCATGAATATTACGTGGAGCTCCGGGAGAAATACGGAAGGTATACAAAGAGAAATGAGTTCCTCACCATTCATCGAGAACGTGGCCACTCGGATAATATCCCTGCATACGACCGAAGGGACACAGGAGGATGGTCTAAAAAATCTCGAAATTCAACCAAAGCTGCTCGCTGGGAGGTTGAATGCTGTGAGACATCCTGCTGGCTTGTGACGATGAAGCTAAGAAGTTAGTAAGCAGCGTATTGACAGCGAAGTCAGTATGAGTGCAGAAGGAGTACTTGGGCACCCAGAAGGCCAGGCTGACGTTAAACAGGCTGCACTTGGATCTCACCGGAGCGCGACTGGGCTTTTTCTCCCAATTTGATCAGGTCTGGGATGACTCAGCTGCTTCGAGCTGACAGGCATATCGACGTGAGATTATGTCCAGCAAATAACGATGACACGGAACAAGACAACACCGACTAACTATTCTCTCGTGTTGACGGTGTTCGTGGAGAGTCGTCGCCCTCCCTGCTGGTCCTGTGGTGCTGCTGGGCACTTATATAATACGTGACCTGTAAAGAAGTCGGCACCGACACCAACAATACCAGAAACGCCAATAGCATCAAACCCAGCAGCACTAAAAGATGCAGTAGGGGCAGCTGACTGACTGGCTCGATTCAGTGGACGGAAGTTGTAAGGAGTGGGAAAAGTTGCCTGCCCTTCCTGGGAATAAGCTCAAAATGAAGATTAGAACTGAGAGAAAGCATTTGTTTCAGAGAAAGAGTGCGAGCTTGGTTGGTGTGAACCGCGCTCGCCTTGATTTCCTTTTTATGTTCCCTTTGACGCAACGGTCAGGTTTCTGTAAACATCCCCACCCCCTGGTTAATATAGACTTTCTTTGTTTACATTGTTAATATAAGTTTTCTTCCCGGAGAGTTCCTGACATTCTCTTTTGTTATGATCCATGTCGAGATTCTCAATCTCCCCAGCTTGATTTTGTATCTCGACTTGGTCAGTCTTTGATACACCTACTCCATCATTGAATTTTTTATCCTTCCCTCTCTGTTAGTGAGTGAGCTGCTTGAGTCTGTCTAATGGTAGAATACAGCGGCCACTCTTATTTTTGTGGAGTGGACATCCTACAAATGTTATATTTTAGTTTGAATATTTTTTTTAATTTTGTTTGGGGGTAGGTGTTCATCCCCTTCCACATCATTTTATGTTCATGAAGTTTTATATATTTCTATAAGAAAAAACAGACATTTGAACTTTTAATATTTTTCTGTCATGGGGTTTTAGTAGGCTCCTTGTGAATATGTGGTATTTTGGCACATGTAGGAGTGGTGATTGATGAGTTTTTGGTAAATGAGCAAATTGTCATGAATGAACGGTCTAGGATAATTAATGTCAACCCTTACTCTTCGACCTTGTGCCAAAATTGTTTATTTTAATCAATAAATTAACACTCTCAGGAGGATTAAAAATCAATACACAAGGAAATTATATTAATACGGTGGGGAAGTGATTGAAGCCGTTATGCTAGATCAGGACCCATAACATTGAACATTTTTTGACGTTTTAGCAAGAATCTCGAAATTTTGAGCACCAGACAGTATGGTAGCAATATTGAAAGCATGGGCAAATAGGACAGACTTATAAATGTGTACGATAGATTCTGGAGAGAAAAATTGTCTAGCACCATATAGTGAAACAACATTCTTAGCAGAAGACCTACCAGTTTATTCAATATAATCTTTCTACTCCATGTGAGCAAAGAATATTTTTATACGAAATCTCTCATAAGACAAGACTAAAGAGCCTCTCCAGTTCGACAGTTACTGTTAAAATATTGAATGAGTTGTGCATTATGAATGAAAGAGGAGGAAGTGAAGTTATAAAGTAGGAAATGATGATAGATAAATATTGATCCTTGATTTGAAGTCGTTTATGGAGCAGAATTTAGGAAAGCATAAATGCAGGAATTATTTCTATAAAGCAGCAGTTCTTTAGAAAAAGCAGTCAGAATTGACCTTTCTCCAGGTCAATCGGAAGAATATCAGCGTGATTTAACTCCATGAATGTGTCCTTGTTGTAAATGTCTGAACAGGTAGGACAAAAGAAAGGAGTAGCAACTAAAGTAGATTCTGTTAGGAAAAAGTATTCTATAAATACGTTTCTCCTGATATAATGTATCTAGTAATGTTAATGATAATATTAGCCGATTCGCTATGAGTAAACATTTGGCATCCACTGACCCAGAAGCCAATATTGCTCTCGATTGAAAAATAGGTTTCTCAAATCCGGTAGCTGTTATCGCCCTTTTCAGTATTGATGGGGATATCCTTGCTAAACATTTATCTGAAATAGTGTGGAATGTAAAAGTTTTATGACATTATTTTCCCTTCGAGTTACATGCGCGATCGATTTTAATTGTTTCTGCTGCCGAAAGCGCTCAATGGATTCAGTTTCTGTTATTTGCTACTCAGAGAAATGTAGGATGACGGCATCTTGTTCTAATGGTATAATCTTGTAGAACTAAAGAACAGAGATCATCTGAACATTTTACATGGAATTAAGTTGCAACATTGCATCTTTGGAGAATTTTAGGGGACCATAATTGTTCTTGCCAAAGATCGCGTAATCGATTTTGAACTTTGTCAAAATTCGTAAGTGAGGATTGAGCAATACTCTATTTTACTCTAATCTGACTCTCAAGAATAGAAGTATGAGCCAAGAAATAACTGGATCGATAGAACGTGATGACCATTTCCCAAGTGTCTTTAGCAATAGTTCTTAAATATTTGTTCCATTTCATATCTGAACTAAAATTGAGACCAACAGAGCATGAAAACATGTCGTGTCGTATCTTAAAGGGTATATGCATGAAATGTTCAACAAAATCTGCACGTATGTATTTCCTCATTTTACAATCCCTAAAACGACATCTAATGGAGAATGACATTAACAATTATAAGAATCATCTGAGAAAGTGGACACTGAAGTAAACATCCATAGGCGACTGTCTGTTGTTTGTTTCCTTCTGTAGAACCACCTTTCTGTTGCCTCAAATATCTTCTTCATCTGTGAGGAGACTGCCCAGTATTCACTGACATAGAGGTGGGTGCATATTACATAAGAGATACGTGCTCTTTTCCTTGTTTCTAACGAAATTGTCCAGTTTATTTTATAAACTGCTTAGCTTATAAAAGAATATTTTGCTACCACAGTTGTGACATGCCTATGAAATGAAGACAATAATACACAAGCATGCATTTATTTTTCATTTTCAGAAAAACGTTTTGAAAATAAAAGTAAGATTCAGCAGAATTTCAGTGCATATATCAAATCGAATACTGACCAAAAAAAACAAACCCCAAAAACTTTTATATTCTATGTTTATCTCTGTGTCACTTAACATAAATAACTTTTTATATGCGCGTACATATGTATTTTTAAGAATGAGTGAAAATACAGGAATACGCAGAAATCAATTAATCAATCTCTCGAATTATCAACACACGTACACACAGACACACACACACACACACACACACACACACACACACACACACATATATATATATATATATATATATATATATATATATATATATATATATATATATATATATATATATATATATCATTATTCTTTGGTTTTGTGTACAAATAACAGGTACTTCTGTCTCAAGATTTGAGCAGAAAATAAATTACTACCCTCGGGAAATTCGAGACATTGTTGGTTTGAATTCTCCAAAGTAAAATATCTATTTTCTATTTCCATGTTCTGTACATTAAGCAAGTATCTCACAGTCTTCATCGTATATTTCCTAAGACACTATAATATTGGTCCAATTTTTTACTTCATTACCGACACTCATAAAAATTCTTTAGAGACGACAATGTTCTGTAGTTCGGATCAAGCCGGTCCCGTGAGAAATTCAATAATTTCATTTTCATTGTGCCTTCACCAACATTGTAAACTTGTAAAACTGTTTTTCTTCACATTCAATTTGTTGCAATATTTCTTTAAATGCTTTGGAGATTTTCTTTTCGTTAAATCACAATCGACAAATAACAAATTCAGCAGGAAAATAACTATTCCAGTATTTTAAAATTTATTTAAAGAACCAGTAACCCTGAAATAGTATTACACATTTATATATGTACAGATCTGTGTCACAAATAATTTTTATTTTTGGGAAGAAATTGTAGTGATGAATATACCATCGTAACTACTAATCATACTTGGCAATCAATAATAAATTTCAAGTACAATGATATATCTTAGTTTCTTGCAAGGCAGTGAGAGCCTACACAGTGGATTAAAAGAAAATATATTTTTCGTCTTCATTATAAACCAACGATATTTACAGCAAGAATGACATGGGGCAACATTGAATCTTGGATTCCCTGTTCTACCCTACACTGCATGTTCACGTAACCTTTAAAAAGGCTTTTATTCTCTAATAAACAACAGATTCATGAGTCCGTACACAAGGCTTTCACTTCAAAATCTACGGAATTTTTATTCAAAACGTACCAAATAATATGTAATACTGGAACAATTTTAAATGATGAATATAACGATTCGTTCTTAATTTTTAAATAATGAATACAACGATTCGTTCTCTCTCTCTCTCTCTATATATATATATATATATATATATATATATATATATATATATATATATATATTGAATATCCGCAAATTCAAATTCCAATTTTGAGTTATTTTCTTATTATCTCGAAACTCTTTCCTGTTCACTTATTCTTATGACGTTGACCGCAGAAAATGAAATCAATTTCATTGGGTAGATGTATAAAAGAAAATATAGCATCTACATTCACAGTTATAGATTTAAAAAAAAATTAGCACGATTATAAAGTTTTCATTAACATATTGCATTTTTGTTCCCTTGCTGAACGACACAGAGATTTTAACGATTTTTAGATCTTGTCACCAATGTTATCACCAAGATTAGCTTGTTATTTTTGTTGCCGCCATCATCATACTGAGCAATATTGTTAATCATATTTTCGTGATGTCATTCGGAATCTGAAAATCTGAATGAACAAAATATTAAAAATAAAAGAATTAGTGTATAAACGAACAAAAATAATATAAGATCATACACAGGCCATGAAGCCTGTGGGGTTCCCATATCTATCTGTCATTTCTCTTTCTCTCTCTCTCTTTCTCTTTCTCTTGAGACCCGAGTTCGAATCGCACCATGCCCGATTTTTCAGGACGGAGATTTCCATATGTTATCGGTCTGGATCAAGGTCGATCCCAGCGTGCAGCAAATTAAAGAGTGCCTGAAATCATACCCAAGTCAATTATTGGGGTCCGCCAATATCTGTGTTTGCACGAAGTCAAAAGTCATCGTGGCCGATTACGCTATATAGCACTCTCCCAGAAACTTTAACAAAGGTCTACTCATCATAGTTGCAGTATAAACCACAGTTCGGCTCTGTGGGTGATGAGCAAACAGAAATATGCTTGAGCAAGCATTTGAATTAGGGATTGGGTAGCCGACCTAGTAGACGGATACCCTCAAATACGAATGACCAGCTATTTCGCTATATATATATATATATATATATATATATATATATATATATATATATATATATATACGATCAGTATATTACTAGAAGATAACACGTTTAAGGCGAGAAGTTTTCGGAAATTAAATGCTGTATTTATATATATATATATATATTTATTTTATCTCTCCTAAACTGTGAATCACGGGAGATAAGGCGATAAACATGGAAGAAATTAATGCCAAACTTAAATAATTTAAACTTGCATACAAAATTTCAAGAACATCATTTACTCATACTCGTTTGTTAGTTATTAAATTATGTCACTTGGCGTCCTCCATAACTTATTTAAACTTTTCCGTTAACGTAATGTATATATATATGAGCGATTCTTAAATTTAAAATTTAAAAATCTAAGATTTATGCGCCTGTCCATAAACACTTGTTACAAAATAGAATCTTTGTATTTGCCTTCATAAATCCCACACTGAATGAAACGCGTCGGCTAAGAAGTTTCCATTTATCTCTCTCTCTCTCTCTCTCTCTATATATATATATATATATATATATATATATATATATATATATATATATATATATATATAATAAATTAATTGATTTAAAATATGGTTTTTTCGCTACACAGTTCCAACCATGTTTCAAAAATAGAAGCTAAAACCCCGAATTTAATTTTGCAATTAAATTAAAAGCATTAATTCCATTTCATCTTCAAGCTAATTTTGGAGCAACTTTTAAAAATTACCGGGTTTTAAAGACACAGCTAAAATCACGTTTCCATGGTTACAGAACCCTATATATATATATATATATATATATATATATATATATATATATAGAATTATATATATATATATATATATATATATATATATATATATATATATATATTACAGAACCATATATATATATATATATATATATATATATATATATATATATAACAGGATGCCAATTAAAAATACGGGAACATGGTTTCGGCCTGACGGTCTCTTCGGCCGAAACTTTTAAAATGACCACTTTACCTCTTTATTTAAAAAACATCACAAAGAACTCTACATAATCAACTTTCGAAAAACCAAAAAACAAAAAAAACAAAAAAAACAAACAAAATAAAACCCCCAAAATACGACAGGCGCATGACGAATGACAGGACATTGAGTGTAATAGAAGCGAATGGAAAAAAGGAGGTTGAAGAAAAGAATAGAAAGGAACTGGAATGAAAGTGTATTGCAAATGTATGCAGTAAAGAGGGAAAACAAATATATAACAATTGTTGTGGAGGGTGGGGAGGCTAGCGTGTCTAAAGAGTAACAGTGTGCTTAATTTTTTTAACCGGCTTCATATTCGCTTAGTAATTTTTTTATATGAGGGCAAGGGCTTAAAATTTCGGATTTTTGGTTTCTGATCGATGCACTTGCACACATCGTCATTAATGTTTTCAGCCAATGATCATCAATAGTTTCAGATCTTACTGTAGACCCTGTCGATAATGATCAGATGTCGCCTTGTGTGCTAGCCGTCCATTATAAAATTTCTCATAGTGTAAGTGTCTCGTAACCCACTGCAAATCCTCAGGCCTTTATATTCCAATCACAAGTGACTTCCGGTTCACTGGTTTATTCGCTTTTCTATAAAAAAAGGAATAAAAGTGACCGTTTCTATAGCAAATATCATGACACTCCAGACTTGAAGTGGTAAATAACTATCTTTCATTTCCCTCCCCGAATAAATATACGTATTTATATGGTTGAATAAAATATTTGAACAATTGGAAGATATTTGTTTAATACACGTATGATATTTAAGTTTACTGAATATCTTTAAATAGGTTATGTAAGGTGGCTCCTCCAAAAGTTATGAACCTGAAGATGATCAGGTTTATATAGATTCCATATAACTCTTTTATTTTATTTTATTGCCCTCATATAATATAATGCTTATACATTTTGTATAAAATCTTAAAATTTTGAAAATGTTCATTGCTTTCGATATTTTCCTATGATATGCATTTCACAAAAAATATAATAATTATAAACGTTGTTGTTGAGTGCTGTCGGCGGTGATGACCCCAAATAAGAGAAAGAACAATTAAGACGGCCTCTAGAAGCAACTTCTGTTGAAATGAATGCTATAATTCAAGAAATATAATTAAGAAAAGAAGTCTACATTTCTATGGGCAAGCATTTAAGTACATTGTACACAGCTTTCATATATCGATATAAGATTTTTTAAAAATACAATGAAATATGTAACATTTTAAAATTATTCAATAATAAACAGAATAAAAGTTGTTAAAATATTCACTCATTTTGTTACGGTGGAGAAATTGATAGCAGCTCAGATTGAGGAATCGGAGAGCCGAGTTCGAATTCCAGTCGAATCCATTACATTCAGTTACGTGCTAATTCCCTTCGTAAAGATATGAATCCTCTTCTTCCCTCCATCTATGGGTAAATATCAACACAGATTCTATAGCCGTGGATGGTAACTGGTGCACCGCAGGAAAAATGGCAACCTACCACGTCAGTCATGTATCGAAAGATACATGATTACCCAAGTGTTTATAACGCATGGCACATAACTGATACAGATTGCACAGCCATGGACTCCGGCTACTGTTCGAAGACATTTTACGTAATTCTCCACAAATTCGGGAGTACACACCTTTTGTATATTTTTTTGCCGAACCTTCCTTTCAAACAACATTTAATTTTGTCTTTAACTGCAATTATCAAAGAAAATGAGTGATATATTATTACTGCACTTTCCTTACATTTATCGCTAGCACCCAGGGCATTTTTCGAGGTCAGTAACGTGAATCGGAAATGAACATAAGCCTGCAGCTTGATTAGAACTCAGGTGATATCAGAGGATAGGTGAGTCGAGTTTGAATAACTAAGGACTATTTCTTTATTCCTAATCTGCTCTACTAACAAAATCATCATTGTCAATATGTGTCGATTGCACGGCTCCTCTCGCATAATTCTTTCCATTCGTAAAGATTATCCATCGAATCTGGTACGTCCTCGAGTTGGTATGCAAAAGGATCGTAAACGGATAACGAGAGAGTTGCGATTAGACGAGAAAGAATATAAAGAAACAGAAGAAATAATTAAAATTGTTTCATATAAAACTTCGCAGAGTTCGATATAAGCAATATTTTACTGTCTGTGGAAATCAAAGTCGAATAAATAAATAACAATCACTCCCAATACCCCCGAGTACGATTTATAAATTATACTGTATTCATTACAGGAGATAAGAAAATTTGAGACAGTATTGGGATATGTCTAGCTAGGTTTTAGTTGTTATCTCAGTATCGGGATTCCAAACTTTAACAATACTAATACATATCTTAAATGAAACATTAAAAAAAGTTTTCCACTAAAGGAAAAGTAGAAGCAGAACGTCGGTTGAAATAATATTTATATATTCTTTTTGGAAATTTGCACTGACATTAAAAAGTTCAGTTTTTCCTGGCAGTGAAGATTGTGTTCGTTTTATCAAGTAATTAATGTTCTTACGGTCATGTGAGATGTGTGAACACTTACTTTGTGATGGTCAGTCTAATGTTTCTTTCAGTTCTTTTGTCGGCGATGCTTGCTCAGCTTTTCCATCCTGTGCGTGTGTGTGGGTTCGTGTAGATCAAACAGGCCTCCGAAATTGTGTTGAGCCTCGAGAAGCAGTAGGCTTCTATTTTTATAACCCTAAAGAGAATCGAACTCTAATATCGCATAGAGGTGTAGACTTTTTGAATACAATCTTTCCCTTAGTTGGAAAATTATTTCACACTGACTCGCAAAAATCTTTTTGTCGAATTTGCGAGAGTGGTGAAAATAGTATATTTATTTATTAAATGGTCCCAAAATACAAGTCTACAATTACGTCCGTCAATGTTTTTTGGCGGTAATTTCCCTATTAATTATTGTTTATCAAACACACCTACTGATGGGATTCTGATTGGTTGAAAAATACATATTGGATTTAATCCTTATTTCAAAATAGCCTGGGATAATTACTGCAAAAACAAAATCTTCAAATACGAATTCGATTTATGTTAAAAATAGCCTCTTCAGGCATAAAATCTATGGTTGCTATGTATGTCGAGTATAAAAGACTAAATTATCAGCTTTATGCAATCGTTTTCTCAGACCAGTGATTAAAATGGCTTCAGAGGAATGAAACCTTTTGCTCTTGAATAGAACACTACCTCGTCGGATCTCGCGGACGGGTGCCGTAGAATCACAAGGATGTTTAGCAAATAACAAAAACTACATCATAGTAAGACTTTCAAAAGCAGCAACAAGAGATATGGACAGCACATCTAGACGGAAGTGAAAATAATAACAAAATTGGGGAATCACTTAAACACTATCTTAAGTAAAAATTTAGAATTGCAACTCTCATCACTACTAGAAAGAGCGACAAAAGTAAACATCAGAAGCATATTCTCCCGAAAAAGTTTTTTATGAGAAAGATTTTAGATATAACAACAGACAGTAACACCCGCTGTTCGGTCGTTGATTGCCGAATATATACGGGTTAACGGTTAATCTCATCATTACAATGATGAGCCTGATGTTTCGATTCATATGCTTATTTCTCCATTAAATCCGGCTGAAGTTGCTTGGCCGCCGACGTGTTGAACTATACGCCATTCTCCTCCATCCGTCTCGGTGGCTCGCCAGAACCTGGTTTTGGTGTGCACATGTTGTGGCGTGTCTTGGGCGTTTTAACCTGGCGGATCGCATCCCTACCCAGGTTAGACCACAGCTAATGTCCTCCAACTAGATGGCTCGCGAACACGTGGCTACTGTAGTTCATCTGAGGAACTCTTCCGCTCTGGTCGGTTACCTGCGTCGAGGAGGTCATTCGCTCAGTGGAGCCGTGTTAAAACCATCTCTTCAGGTGAGTTTAGCTCGCCAGCTGAAACAGTTTATCGGGCCGTGGTAATTTAGAGCACTCTCGTGGGAGATTTAGGAAATGGTTGAAGACTATTGATGCCAGTCCACCCGACGGTGAAACGTGCCAGACATCGAAGGTAGTACCTCTACCCTGAGCCCCCTTTTTTTCTATCCGCGTCAACAAGACTGGTGCAGAAAATTATCAACATTCTTTTGTTTTTCAGTATCTGTCTATATTTCTGAGATGAGGTATTATGTACACTATTTACATTGCTCGAACTATCATTCTCTTCTTTGTTGCCATATTTATCACAACGTTTCGGCCGATGTACACCCCGGCCCTCTTCAGGTTGTTGAAATGCCAAATTGAAACCTTTATTTCGCGCTCTTGGGTAGACTCTTCTAGTTCCACGTGACATGTCTAATGGATATCAGGTATCAGTTACCTCCTAGTAATTCTCCAAGTTCTCCACCACTTTAACAGGGTATTGAACTCACACTCTTTGTGTCTTGTCACTGGATTTAACTAACGCCTTCATCCACTGTCCCATGTGTCCTTTTGTTTTCATATGGTACATTTATATAGGACTCTTCCTGTGTAGGTACTCGAAGTTAAACGCGTGTCTGGTGAACTACACACGAACGTGGCAGAGGTGAAGCCAACCCTCAAATACAAATCAATACCAAGAACAAAATACACTCCACAATTCCTTGTCACCGAGATTAATCAATATCTAAGGCTTGATTTCATCAACGTCCATCAAAATAATCACCTTAAATATTAACCTCAACCTACCAGTCATCGAACCTTTAAATCAATCTTACATTATTGAGCCGAAGTATTGCTTAATCAGTTGATTATTGGTATTATATTTAGTTTCCTGAAATGAAATATTTTTACCTTACTTTTCTAGAACTCTTCTTGACAGTGTTTTCTCGTTTGCTGGCGCGCTAGGAGAAGCTGTCAGTTTAAGAAATCAAAGGTTATCGTAAATGTTCTTCGAGATCGATATATGAAGTGTCTTGGTGAAATACCAATTTGTGGCTATTCATTGGCTCATATAATATTGGGGCTAAGAGTTTTATATACGCTTTAGAGCATAAGATTTTTTTTTCCGCGTCATTAAAAAAGCAGAAAAATAAGAGACGTTGAAATTATTCTTCTGCAAATATGTCTGGTATTCCTATGTAATATAAATGACAAGAATATTTGTTTATAGAATTAGTCTCCGACAGACATGAAGCTCATATTGTTGTATGTTTTGGCATCAGTTTTCATGAGAATTCATTGTTTTCATTCAGCTATGGCGTCTTTTTAATAGAACCGGATATTTCTAAAAAAAAAACTAAGTATTGGTAAAGGAAAGTTTGAATTGAATATAATTTACTCAGAAGAAATTACACAAAACATTCTATTTTATTTCTTAAACATTCTATCTTATATCTTTGAACATTCTATAATCTATATATTCATAGTAAATTACATCTTCTCGAGCTATTTTAGATTTAGTTAAAATGAAATCTATGTTTTTGGTACGCTATTTGATCAGCAAAACATGTCAAATATTTTTTTTTCCCAAATTGTCTTATATATTTACTATTCTAGCAGATTCTTATACATACATACATGTACATACTGTTGCGAATTCGTAACGGATATGAACATCAGCATAAAAAGAGAGAAAAAAGATAGGTTGACTCAGATAGGAACACAGGAAAGGTTGCCGACGAACAAGGATCACAAGTTTAACATGTGTAAATAAAATGTATATAACAAAATACCAAATCTGGGAAAGTATGGAGTGACAGGCGTACAATTAATAAAAGAAAACTTAACTGATACTTGATGCCAATTCAAACATTTGTGTTTCAGGAATTTCGTGTTCGAATGCTCGAAATGACAAGGTTGCTGTAGGAAGTTCACAAAAATTGGTTGTTCTTTCTTCCACAATGTGAAATATAGAATTCGGGAATAATGTTTATGTTCTTTTCCTTCTTGGTTACTTGGATTGTCTCCGAGATGTTTTCTTTGTGTCTATTTGGGTACGATATTCCTTTATCCTTTACCTATGAAATAGTGAAATACATTCAAGATCTCCAGGATAATATTTCCCCATTCCTTGTACGACACGTAATGGAATCGGTTTGTGGGTGTATTTTTCATCCCTCATGATCGCATGATGAGAAATTATTTTTCTCGTGAACTGTTGTCGTAGGAGGTCATTGGGAAACTAAAGTTACAATACCAAAATCCTATATGTAGATGTATCTAACGTGAGCGTAGTTAACCGATTCTTACTCAATTTCTTAAGAAGTCATTTTGTTTGTTGCCAAGGGATCCCAAAGTTCTTCCAACCATTTCTTAGGAGGTCGTTCAGTTTGTTATCAAGCAACCATAAATTCTTTTCCTGGTCGCTTTTCGCCGAAACACGACTCATTCCAGATAGATAGTCAAAAAAAAAAAAAAGAAAGGAGGAGAAGAAGAAGAAACACAAAGACAGCACCTCTCTTATTAAATTTATTGTAAGTCTGATTTAACAGTTAATATTGAAGGCCATGACACACTATATACATACATACACACATATATATATATATATATATATATATATATATATATATATATATATATATATATATATATATATATATATATATATATATATATATATATATATATATATATATATATATATATATATATATATATATATATACAATACATACAAAGCAAAAAAAACCAACAATATTGCTGTGACCAACAGACAATTATATCCAGAGTATCTAACACTTCAGACAAGCAAAAATACGGAACAAAGATTGAAGAAAAAGAGGAAGACCGAAAGGTAAACTCTTCACTACGCAGTAAAGTGCTCAACGCCCAACTAGTCAAACAGGATAAAAAAAAGGCTTCACAACATCAGCACTTAACAAAAGACAGCTTCAGGTGTTACTCAAGTTTTAGGATATTGTGGTCTTCAGACTACTACCAACTTAATTTCTTAGCAGGGATTCATAAATTATAGTCATACACTAAAAGTGTAGAGATTTGAATCTTCTATCTTCAAACGCTTAAAATTAGTAGCAAAATTCTAAAAGAGACAATAATTAGATGAAAAACAGCGTATTTTTTTGTGGAATATACAAAAATATATAAGTCAAACAGTGTTAAAATAATAAATAATTATACAATCGATAAAATAATTATCAAAACGTTGTAATGTTTGAACTTATAAGGTAACAACAAAATATTAATGTGAAGAATTAATTGGAAATTACTATTATACCTGAAAATTTTGTTGAAATGAGATGATTTGCATTTTCAATTCAGCATTTATGGAAAAATCAACATCACCGAGAAAATGCACATTTATAAAAGATTATTATTTAAGTGTATAATACCGTAAACAGACCATTTTTTTGTCTTTCAGCGTTCACAGTTTAGCAGTTGTTTATCAGTTCTTTTACATCGCTTATTATATATATATATATAGAGAGAGAGTAATATTATATGTACTATATTGATTCTCTAAGTGTTGCTTAGATATGGCACAAGGTTCGCAAGTATGGGGCACCTAGTGAGGATCGGACTCACTATTCAGTTGTAACTGTTTTTAACCAGAAAACATTGCTAACCTTTACACCACACCGGGCGCCCAAGTAAAGCGTACCCATTGAGTATCGAACTCACTACTCAGTCGTAATTTTTCTAGCGAGACAAGCTTGCTAACCAATGCACCATCTCGAGGTGCCATTAAATGATTTTCTAAGCGTAGCTTAGATGTGGCTCAAGGCCGAGAGTAGCGAGTACCTAGTGAGGATCGAACTCACTTTTCAGGAGTACCTGATCTAGCAAGACAGGTATGATAACCATTACACGACGCCGATTTTCCCCGAATATTATATAATTATATGATATTATGAAATGCAATATAATATATTTTTCTTTCTGAGTTCGAAAATATGAGTATTATATATATATATAATACTATATAATTATTATCTATATTATGATATACTTTACATAATATATAATATATATAATAAATATAATACTACATAATTATTACATACAATATTATATATACATATGCTCTTTAATTTATATATATATATAATATTTATGATTATAAATTATCATATATATATGATATATATATATATATATACACACACACACACACACACACACATATATATATATATATATATATATATATATATATATATATATATATGTATGTATGTATGTATATATATGTATGTATGTATGTATGTATATAAATAAAAGAAAGAACAGTAAGATATAATCCGGTGTTCTTATAGATATTTTTATTTTATAAAATAGTGCTCAATGTAAATTCACAGAGCATTAATATTATAAATTACTTGATTTAAAATGATTTTCTCTACACAGTTGTAACCATGTTTCAAAAATGGAAGCTAAAAGCCCCGAATTTAATTTTGTAATAAAATTAAAGACATTATTTCCATTTCATCCTCAAGCCAATTTTGGAGTAACTTTTAAAATTACTGGGTTTTCAAGACACAGCTAAAATCATAATTCAAAGTTACTCCAAAATTCACTTGAGGATGAAATGGAAATATAGTCTTTAATTTAATTACAAAATTAAATTCGGGGCTTTTAGCTTCCATTTTTGAAACATGGTTAGAACTGTGTAGCGAAAAAACATATTTTAAATCAATTAATTTATAATATATATATATATATATATGTGTATATATATATATATATATATATATATATATATATATATATATATATATATATATATATCAACATATGTAATATTGCATAATTATAATATGTAAAATATAAATATGTATATATGTATAAGGGGACATGGATGTCAACGCGAGCAAGGGTAATCTGTTTCAAGCCTGAATGCAATATACAGACCTGAAAAAAATGAGTTTGAAAATGGGACAGACTTTTGTCACTCGTTGTTGACTCAATGTCCATTCTTCTATTTACGTACGCTCTATCCTCGTATTCATTACTTTTACACACATACATGCACACACATGCACACATACGCATGCATACACAAACGCGCGCACACAAACACATATATCGTTAATTTGTGTTGCCGTTCACTTTCTGAGTTCGAAAATACTGCTTCTTAAATAATCATATTTCAAACAATACGTTGATATCTACTATAGTATGGCGCCGTTTAACTTTTCATTTATAAGATAATAGAACCATTATTTTACCAACACGAAATCAGACAAATCCTTACCAATAACACAAACTATATTATATACACTGTAACGCCTACAAATATCAGCAGCGTTAATCTTAAAAATACACCCATTTGTATTTTAAAGATTAATGCCTCCTAAAAGAATAATAGAAAATTCATGAATATACATTCTAAATATATATAAAATGGCTACAACAAGAAGAACTATCTTGTAAGAACACAGAAAGGCGATAATTCAAAATGAAGACACTGACATTCTACAGAAAAACAAAAACAAAATAATGGTGAACAATATTAGAAATTACTTCAATATTTGAAAATATAAATTTAAATCCGTACTGGAAACCAAGAAAATGACGAAAAATGGAGAGAAAAAAAGAAACTTTTGATGATGAACTTTCGTTAATTTTTAACCAATATATATATATATATATATCTGTGTGTGTGTGTAATTATTTTGTTATATATAATATCGATTGCATATTAGAATAGACTGGATATTGTAGCCTAGATTGTAAAAAAAAAAGCTGAATTTATGGAATAAAGAATGCAAAAAGAAACCCCATCTTTATGTTCAGAAAAGGCATTTTTAGATATTAGATCGACATTTTCAACTAGGTTCTGCGGGGATATGCCAATGAAAAGAATAGATAAGTACATTGTGAATTAATATAGTAGGCTGGATGTTTCATTGGTTTCATAATAAATCCTTATGGTAGGGATAAAAAAGCTTAATTGAACCAAACCTGTTCATTATGACCTAGACTAAAAAAAGAACACATCTGACTTAATTTAGTAAAATATCTTCAGAATATTAGATAGTTACAGGAATGATGGTTTGTTTTGAAAACTGATAAATTCAACATTTATTTCACGGCATTGATATTGTATATTTCCTGATCAACAGAGCCAATATATTTGAAATATATTCAAGTCACTGTTGACTCATTTGATGCTTATTAACAAGAGAATATAAACGTTTATTCAGTCGTATTTAGGCAGCTAAAAACCTACTTAGCAATAATAAAATTTTAATTCAGAGAT
The DNA here is from genome assembly GCA_903632075.3 of Acanthosepion pharaonis. Classification (NCBI taxonomy): domain Eukaryota; kingdom Metazoa; phylum Mollusca; class Cephalopoda; order Sepiida; family Sepiidae; genus Acanthosepion; species Acanthosepion pharaonis. Next base: position 3,291,999 of record CAHIKZ030003813.1, read on the forward strand.
TGATATCTTGAGCTAACTCAGTTCATAACTAATCAGGAAAAACGATTAGTCAACTAAATTCATTATCCACCCAATAGAAAACTAAAGAGACCATCAAGATAGATGTTTAGGGCCGAAATGCTAATAATCTATGATGTATGTGATATGGATGGAAAAGAAGGTGGTAGGAAATGAAAGGTATGCGAAAAATCAAGGAATATTGATCTGGTTTGAAAATGTCTAGATTGAGGTGTTCAGGAAAGCAACTGTGTAGGAGTTTTTCCCACAACGTAGAAATTCATGAGAAAAAAATCTGACTTTCACATTTTGCATTTGGAACACGCATTGAAAAACAATGGATTGAAACGTTGATTAATTTAGAAGTTGAATTCGCATATTAATATTCTAGATTTAATTAATGTAATTTCAATAAAAGTCGAAATTGAAGATAATCTCGAAACGATCTAAGAGGAACTGAACGAATATATAACGCGTTCGGAGGAGGTGGGGCGTATTTTAAAAAAAAAATCGAAAATTGCATTTTTCACTGTAAATTATTCATTATATCATATTCAAGTATTTAAAAAAAATAGAGCCGATTACAAAATATTTCAAGCTTAGTTTGGGTTTATATTCCGTAACCATGAACTGAGATGAAGTAAGAAACCGTAGATTTGTCTGCGGAATAGCATCACATAATTGTAGTGAAATAATAATGTCAAAAGCTTTTATTTTTGGTCGTATATTAATTTAGTATATTCCTTTTTTACAGGCTTTATTTTTTAAATGGAATAAGATCATTCTACATTTCAGAATTTCGCTATTGTCCATCAAATTGATTGGAAGAAAGCGATCTAAATACAACAATGGAAAAGACAGTTAACAAAGCGTAAACGAAATAGCTCCAGTTTGTTCAACTCAGGAAACTTAGTATTGCAGCCAATGTATTCTTAAATGCTGCCAATAACAAAGGAGAAAATGAAACATAGCTAACAAAGAAATGACATATAGCATCAACATTTTTATTATTTTTATTTTTTTGTTATATTACTAAATGCATAATTGTCAACAATATTTCCGTAAAAATTTGATATTTCCTGTAATAAATTCTTAATAGATATTAATGTTATTATTCTACTTAAGTGTAAAACATTCTTATATCTACAATTCCTTGCAGCTAATCATGAAAAGAAAAACATTTAAACGCGTATTACCGCAACATTATCAAATGTTGAATACGCATCTCCACAGCCGAACGCGTCATATATCCGGGTTCTGTTTTGAAAGATAAAATCCCGTGGTTTATTCGTGCAAATTAATTGTTTATTTTTTAATTTAGTGTTCACTGAATACAAGCCCTAATAGCCACTCAAGCTAGAGGGTAATTCAATGCGGTTTGATTTATGAACGCTAGACATGAAGATATTAATATTTTAGAGTCTGATCCTCATTGGGAAGTGGTTGTCCGAATGGAGGTTCTTTGATGCCAGTCTTGAGGAGAGTTCGCTTCAGGCATGGTGGATCTTTGCTCTAAATGTATGAACTGGTGAAACTAAGGAATAAAGCTTGCCAGGACATTTTTCAGGGAAATAGCTTCAACGCTTTTCAACCCTGTCGAGGCTGGAGAAAAGTCCAGCACAGATATGGCAGCAATACTCCATTTTGGGCCTGACCCAATACTTGTATAAGATAGAGCACACGTCAAAGAATAATAGGCCAGAATATAATTGACTGAAAGTATCTAGAACAACATAAAAATATTCAACGTCCATTTCCCACAGCCGTAAATTTTCCCTTACTGTGCATTTTCTATAAATAATTTAATGGTAATTGTCCGGGTGAGCGATTCACTATAGTAACTAGACATTATGAATTTAAGCACAGTACAAGAATGTCGACAATGGCTCATAAAGAAGTTAAGGATTACAGTTAATTCAGCTTGACGACTCACTGCCTCCAGGCCGGGAAGAACGAAGACGAGGCTATGCCGAAGGGCTGAGTCTTGTCTGTGGAGGTAGACAGCTACCCGACCCCGTGTATACGGTGTCTATGGGCAATTTTTGCCCGAGCCTACGGGATCGTTACGTCCTACGTAAAAATATCCTTGTGCCACATCTCGCCTTGTGGAAACGTTTCAAGTAAATACCGAGTTCTCATAAATTTACAGTTGATTTGGCGAGATGTAACCTTAAGTTCTGCGCTAACAGTTTCTTTTCTCGCACATCTCTATTGTGGAACTCTCTTTCGATTCCATACTTGCCAGCCAACTTTAATTTTCAAAACTTTAATTGCAATGTCTTCCTGATTACTGTTCTTGCATTCCCCCTTCTTATTAATATTTATGTTTACTAATTCTTAATTATTAATATGTATGTTTACTAATTCTTCCACACCCAATAACCTCTTGTATCATAGTAGCTTACTGCTTTGCATGTGGAACAGAAAGCCCAACTCAAGGAAAATGTGACTTAAACTATTATTTATTATCCGAGCCTTAAGTTGGTGGAATTTTATGGAATTTCAAACGGACTCTTTTCGAAAACAAAAGAAGGACATTTGAATTACTTAGCACATATTACGCTCAATAAAATTGTCGCAAAAATCAATCTTAATGTTCTGGTAAAACATTTGTTATCCAAATTTCAGATGCATTTATTAAGAAATAAATACTAGTTTTTTGTTGCCATGTAAAGAATAATTTTTGCCATCTTTAATAATGTTCAGTTTTTATTTCCCAGTTTCATTGCAGGAAAGTAAAGATCATTCAAAGGATCATTAATGAACAAATATTCACACTCTTAACATTCGTGCTGAATAATTAGAATTTATAATAATATCCATTTATAATATAAGTCAGCCATAGGCTTAACGCTTCATCATGTTGAAAGACCAGTTCCCGTACGGTCACCGAAGTTAAGCAACGTCGGGCCTGGTCACTAACAATACGGTGACCGCCTGGGAATACCAGGTACTGTAAGTTTAGATCCGTGAGTGGATAATGGCTCGGAATTGTTAATCGGAGAGCCGAGTTCCAATTCCTATCGGGTTCGTTATATTCATTTATGCAATAATGCCACCTCTGAAAGATATGAATATACCTGTTCTACCCCCCAGTTCTGAACCCCCCGAAAGATATGAATATATCCGTTCTACACCCCCCAGTTCTGAACCCCCGAAAGATATGAATATATCCGTTCTACACCCCCAGTTCTGAACCCCTTTGAAAGATATTAATATACCTATTATACACCCCCAGTTCTGAACCCCTCTGAGAGATATGAATATAACTGTTCTACATCCCCCAGTTCTGAACCCTTTTGAAAGACATGAATATACCTGTTCTACACCCGCCCAGTTCTGAACCCCTCTGAAAGATACGTATATACCTATTCTACACCCGCCCAGTTCTGAACCCTCTGAAAGATATGAATATACATATTCTACCCCCTAGTTCGTAACCCCTCTGAAAGATATGAATATACTTGTCCTACACCCCCCCAGTTCTGAACCCTTCTGAAAGATATGGATATACCTGTTCTACACCCCCAGTTCTGAAACCCTCTTAAAGATATGGATATACCTGTTCTACACCCCCCAGTTCTGAGTTAATTAGTAAGAAAAATTATTACCATTATTATCTGAAAAAAATATTGTTACTATATTTACATAAAAGATATGTCTTTAAATAACCCAATAACATAATAGTTGATAGGTCATAGAAAACTAATCAATCAATCAACCTAAAATTATTAGTAATATATACATATATCATTGATAATAAAAACGCTCTTCATATATATATATATATATATATATATATATATATATATATATATATATATATATATATATATATATATACATATATATATATATATATATATATATATATATATATATATATATATATATATATATATATATATATATATATATATATATATATATATATATATATATATATATAACTAGTTGTGTAAGATTGTCGAAGATCAACAAATTAAATATTTAATACATTTTAGACAATATAAGAGAACAGACATCCAAATTTATTTGTCATCTATTTATTCTTATTCGGAAAACAGGAACTCAAAAATAAATTATCCAGCATTCTTCCTTTGTTTTCCTTTTAATAATGTAAACTAAATAATAAAACAAAATTTACGCATTACCTTTAATTCCGGATTGCTAGATTGAAAATGAATACTAAATAAAAGTAAAATATGGTTATTATGAATAACATTGTGTTTTTTTTTAATCCTATTCCGCATTGTACATTATAGTGATAGTCAGTATTCTTCATGTGTTAGAATTCATAAAAAGTTCAAGGAAAAAACAAATTAATCTAGGAGAAAAATAGAGAACTGGGGAAGAAAGAAACGTAAATATGGAAGCATGGGAAAAGAATGTAAAGAAAAAATGTAAAAAAAAAATTAGATAGGATAAATACAGAGACGTGGTAAGAGTAGAAAGAAGAGGATTGGAGTAAAAAATCCTGCGCGGAGAGAGATAGATGGACAGTAATGATGAGAAAATAAAGGAAAAGTGAATGCTGTAGATATAAAGAAAAAAGGCGGGAAAATACCAGAGATAAAGAAGATTAAAAAAAAACCTGAATAGAAAGTGTAAAAAAAAATGAGAAAAGAGGAAAGCAAGAGAAAGAAATTATAATAGATAAAAAAAAAGAAGAGAAAACAAACAGAGAAGTAAATAGATAATAAAAAGATATAAAAAAAAGCAAACATGCAGAAGAAGAAGACGAAGAACGCAGGCTCTAAAAGGAGAGTAAGGCGGCAGATGATATTCGAATAATGAGATGAAGAGCAAATAGGAGAGCGAAAAGCAATAAAGATATGCGAATGAAGGGAAATGCAATAGTTATTACAAAAAATAATGTCCTAAACAGTTAATGAGAATTATAATCATTAAAAATAAATTAGGTAATTACAAGGTAATGTATTTACTATCAGCTTCTCTTCTAGGCGGAAACCGAAATATTAATTACTTTGAGTTCCGGCAACCCGCCAGTTTTCAGGGACTCGCTTAAAATACACTAATTTCAATAATTATATAAGGATAATAGCAATGAGTGGCGAAAAATAATAATATCAGGAAGCTGAACTGAGGAGGAAAGGAATAATGATTTTCACGTCATCAGGACGAACACATATAACAATGTTTGCTATTAAAAAATGTTAATAACTATCATGATCACGGAATTCTAATATTTATTTAAATCACATTAAGAAAGTAATAAATATGAATAATGCATTAATGGATTTATTATTGTTAGAAACAATCTTAAATATATACGATGACAGCGTGTTGATGGCAGACATAGACAGAAAACGGCAGAAGCTCCTGCACAGTGTATTAAAAGGAAAGCGAGAAGAAAAGACTAACCATTAAATATAAGAATGTGGACTGTATACATATTACCAAGAACATCCCAAGATGCAAACAAATAGGTGACGTCAAAAAGTAAGCAAGTACATAATTTCTGGATGTGTTAAAACGGACTATAGAAAATGTGACACAGAAATCCGAAGCTACATTGAGATGATGAAAGATGCCTTCCAAAACCTAAGCAAATTAGCAAGAAACATAAAAAAAATTCATTGGGAAAATGATAAAAGTGCTCACCTGCTATGTAATATGTGTCTGTCTTTATAGCTGGGATGTCTTCACTGAAGAAGAGGGAACTTAAGGCAAGAAGGGTATAAAAGAATGTATTGAGAATACCATAGACGGAACGTGTGAGCCACGGTGTGGTTAATGGATAGACAATAGATGTCAAAGGTTACTTTTACTTGGGCTCATAAACTGATAGTTGAAAATTCTTCGACGCATAATGATGAAAGCCGGTTTGGCAAATATGACACTCACAGGCTTTATTGAAGGAATGATGAGTGGAATGAAACAGCGAGTGACAATACATAATGGGCTTGTTTAGATGTATGGTACTACGTAAATGGGAGGAATTATAATGGGGCAAATATTACTTAGAATTATAAAGGATTGAAAGTTGTATGCCACCTTGAACGTCTACGTGGGGACTGCGTTGCTAGTATTGCTTATTTAGATAAAATATAAACACCATTGATACTATTTATAATGGACTGATAACTTTATTAAGCCAAATAGGATAAAAAATATCACAGACAAGCAAAATCTATTTGGAATTTGAGACCCAACGGCAGGAACATTCTAAAAAGCTTAAATCCATAGACAGTAACGATAAATGGATATTCAAGATATTCTTAAATTGGACATGAGAAAAACGGAGAAATTTGGATAAGAAAAATTCTGGTTCAAAGGATTAAGCTACAAGTAAATAGTTTCTGGAATACATAATTAGGGTCTAGAGAATGTGATACTCACGGGTTGAATAGAGGGAAAGAGAGACAAGGGAAAACAACGCGTGACATACCTGGCACAGTCTGGCGGAGGAAGCAGAGGGAAGGTAATTGTTGAGAGCTTCAATGGATAGAGGGAGGTGGAGAGTCATGATCGGCTACGTTCTGATAGGACATGGCACATAAAAAAAAAAAAAAAAGGAATGGTATTGAGAGTTCTGAGGAAATGACACTCAACTAAATAAACAAAAATCTTAATAAAAGCCGTTAAAAATATTACAACAAAAAATAATAAGGTTAAGAGACAATTGCAAATCTTGTATGTACTTAGCAAGAAATAAAACCGATTTCAGTTATTTGAGAAATGAACGAGAAAACATATTTTAATTATCTCAGGAGTACGTCAATAAACAAGAACGGATGTGATTGGACCGACTGTTTGAACATGGAGTGAACAATGATGAAGTTTTAGAGAAAATGAAAGAAAAACGATATTTATGTTAACAATGAGAAACAGGTGAAATTTCTATGACAAAGGGTTATAGAAAAAAATCACTCACAGTATATATTGAAGGCAACAGGGATAGAGAAAAACAGCTTCTAACCTACCTAATGATTACATTATATGCCTCGAAGATCAAGCTAGTTATATTCTATAATCGCCTACCAGACCCCAAACTATTACCAATCAAGATGAAAGGAGGTCCTCTCGGGGAAGCACTGTGACTTGAAAGACCGTTGGTCCTCAAGCTCATACACGACCTGAAGTGGAACTCGTACATACGATCCATTGCTAAAGATGCAGGTTAAATGGTAAGCATTTTGTAGCGCTCCAGTAATAACTGACGCTTCCTACTATTCTCTAACTTTACATGAGCCAGATCAGTCCAAAAATATAGTACGGTTATTATATCTGAGCGAGAGCTACAGAGACCTCACGCTCCAAACTTGAGTTTTAAAATGTCTTCTGCCCTTGTGGGTTACGAGTTATTCTTCAACCTTCAATGTCTATTCCAAAGGCAGGATGTGGCAAGATTCTCGCTACTTTACCGCTACTTCCACGGAAAATGTTCGGAAGAGGAAAAACCTTCACAACAAAAACACGCCATGTCGTTTACATAATAGCAAACCACCCACATTCCCTCGGTATTCCATCGGTGAGACGTCCAATTAGAACAGCTTATTCCCATGAACCACTGCCCTGTGGATCGACTTCCCAACAAGTTATTTCCCAGTTCACTACAATCTTAACCTGTTATTAACCGTTATCTTCCACTCCTACACACACAATTGCACCTCCAAACGTAACGCTCTCCGACAAGTGGCCCTGGGTCTTGTAAATGGTGAAACCCGCTGTAAAAAGAAAGAAAAAAAGAAATGGTTGGGAGTGATAGGGAAAATGCAACATATAATAAGAGCTAAAAAGGACAGAAGACCTATGGTAACCCAGGTTCTGACGTGATAAGACAAATAGAAGTAAGAGGCGGATAAGAACTTGCCTTAGAGTGAAAATTAAGATCGTCTAGTAAGAGAACAATCAGATAAAATGTACATGAAAAAGCAGAAAATGATTTCGAGGATAGAAAAAGAAAATCTAAAGTTCTTTGCGACTGAAAACCTTGATTGATTGCCTAAACCAAATCACAAAAGGAGATATAGTGATCATAAGGATAGAGAAACAAAGAAATTAATGGTACGATTTATCTGTAGAGTTCTCGTATCAAATAAACAGCACCCACCGATTGTTTGTTTTTTTAAGCTTTTCTATAATCAGAAGCCACGATTTTTAATTTTTGACATTTTGATGAATTCTTTTTATAAGTAACGTTAGCCAGACTTTATGTAATTATTTTCACTTTGATTAAAACATTTACTGAAAGACGTTCACGCAAACGAAATATGTTGGAATCTATAAAACCAATGAAGGAAAGAGTAAATTGAGACAATTGAGACAATTCTAAGAAAATCAATGAATGAAAGACTGAAGTCGATTTTAGAATATCAATGATGGAATTTTATCATGTAACAGAATATATTGCATATGCTGGAATAGATTTTTATTTTAATATATTTTTTAAATTTAATATCGACTCATTTGGAGTATCTACATTCGTTGCAAATTAGTTTCTATCTTCGAATACGTCTTTAATCATGAATCATAAGAATTCTTTTGGATTAATATTTAGTGAGGATAAAAGTTAAGTCCATTATCGTTAAAATATTTTTGGCGAGGTAGTTTATAGTCACTTTTGCAGAATATGAATAGAACTGTTTTATACTCTTTAGCTAAAAGCTTTTTACATGTGTGATGAGCAAAAATATCACTGACAGCCATGGAAACACCGATTCTTGCTTGATCACCAACGTTAAGCAACGTCGATGTGTGACCATTAAGGAATGGGGAATGCAAGGTAGTGTAGGTTAGGTGAGTGGTTGGTGTAATAGATAACTGCATGGAATTGGAAATCGAAAACGATTCCAGTGGCGTTCGTTATATTCACTTACGCGCAAATACCTTCGGGAAAAGTATGAATCCACATCTATTCGCCGAACAAATATGGTTTAATTAGTAGCACTTGTTATTATCTCGAAAGAATTCTTAAAGTCTAAAAATAATTTCTGGTTTAAATAATCTGCAAAGAGTTAATAAGCCGTAAAAAGCAAATCAATCAGAGCCATTTTTTGGCGCAAGATAATCTGTGGATTTTGCTTTGAAATCATATACTTATTATTTTTTTAGTAATAGATTATTTTTCTAAAAATATCTAAAATATTTATAAAAATAAGATATATGTAAGCCTTGAAAATATAATAGTTTGCAACTTTGTGAGGGCCAATAAATTTAATAGCAATAATGTTAATCCATACATTGCACAATCTCCCCACTGTTGTCATCGGCGCCATGTTGAGTGTTTCATAGACCAGTCACGACATTAAGCCAATATAGTTTTATATTCATCACTAAGAATTACTGTTTAGAAATCAGTTTTCATGTACTTCTTTACATAACGTAACTTGTTCAATTTGTGATATTTACTTAAAACCATTAGATTTAATGTTTTTCTTTATTCGTCCACTGCTCTGAATATTCTGCATTTGTTCATCTTTTTATATGGTTATATCTGCAACACCATGTTCATTTATTAGATGAAGTCATAAATAATTTCCATTTTTAGTATATCAGATTTAATCTTCAAAAAACTATATTCTATTCAATAATAAATTTAACATTATTTGCACTGACATGTTGCCAGGCAATTCTTCGATACACATCGGATAAAATTCTGTAGCTTTTGATGTGAAAAATGCCTCGACATACTCATAAATCTTGTTTTCCTTAGAGGATGTTTTCCAAACAAAGCGTTTTGCAGCGATCAAAAAAGACAATAATCGGTTGGCTCAAGTTTAGCTGAATATGCAAGGTAGGGTAGAAGAAATTCACCGAGTGCCAGGATGATTTCCTTTGTTATTCCAGCTGTAGGGGAGGAGGCTTCACTTGTCATTGAGGGGAACAACATTCATGGGCAGGTTGCAGCAGCTGGACGTATATGTGTGCGTTTAGCGTTTCACTCTTTTAAGAAATCTAAATGAATAATATCCCGACTCTACCATCATACACACAACATTAACCTTCTTCCCTGTAGGTCAGCTTTAGATGTCGCTTCTGGAGATTTATTATGGTAAATTAATTGCATCGGGTGTAATTAATTTTTTTATCCTCCAGGAAAGGTTAGATGCGATTCTTCGTTGCAAATGGTTCCCCAAAACATAACTTGCTGATGGTGATTATCTAAACGTAGCTTAGATGTCTCACAAGCCCGAATGTATGCGGCAGCTTGCTCTGTCCCTAAAATGTCCAATTTAAATATTGGAAAGAAACTATTGAAGCAAAGCCTGTACGTTTCTAGGGACAGACCCTTTTACCTACTACCTAATCTAGCCCCTAATATACTAGAATACCAATTAAACATCGCATAGTGAAAAAGTTGCGTGGGCCGCGGATCGACTCTCCAAACAAGTTGTCTGAAAATACATTCATTGAAACAAAACCAGAACTGTTTAATTTCTTTAATTTATAATAGATATCTCGAATTTTAATTTTAGTAATTTTTTTTTTAATAGAAGTAGATAGGCTTTCCTATCACCCAGTACATACTACTGCTCCTCCTATTAAACCTAAGTAGAGGGTCATACTTTGTTATCTGTTTAGGAAGTGATTCCCGGTTGCTTTTCCTTTCTCATGTCTCAATAGTGGTACTGTCATGAATTTTTGTGATATGTGTGGATGGTGGCAAAGTATTTTCATACTGAGAATACCGGTTGCCATTTTTCTGGTTGCTGTTCCGAACTGGTAGTTAGGAGCCCGAACTCTTGCGTAGCGTCTTGAAAGACTGCTTATTCAACAGTCGCATAATACAGGATTCTTACAGTACCATGTCTCGCATGGAAGGTTATTCCTGCAAGCGCTTCTGGTTGGCAACCTCGTGGCCTAATATGTTGCAGTCTGCGCCAGTTCACTTCCTGCACATGCTACATTAAACAACTGATTGCTACTGCTACCCTAGGTCTTTCCTTACCGAAATAACAAACACTGACTATAAGCAACCGAAGATATAAAATTAAACCAACTGAACAAAAGCACTTAAACAGCTCAACGTTTTCTTTTCCAACATTGGTGGTATTCGTACCAACCTCTTCAATGTGGAATCTTTCCGCTTCGAAAAGACTCCGGACATTCTAGCTCTCTGCTAAACTAATCTTAACTTTTCAATGCCCCATCTATGATTTCTCGATTCCTGGCTAACTTCCTCTCCTTAAGAATGACACTAATGTCCACATGCATGACCTGGGAGTCTAGGAAAACACACTCTTAAATCTACTCCGTCTCTCTCTACAAAACTCAGCTATGTCTTCTTCCCCTCCTGTCCCCTTCCTCTAATGACTGTTGCGTGCTAGATTGTATTTCTAGCACGCCATCTCCCTCTACCCGTTTGCAAATATATTGGTTCAGTGATTTTAATGCCCACCTTACCAGGTGGACTAAACACTCTGTCACTGACCTTGCTGGTATCCAAACACTGAACTTCTCAATTACACAATCTCTCACGCGTTTCCCCAGTAACCCTGATGAACTCGTCTCTCAATCGTTTTTTTTAACTATATAACTGTTGTACTATGTAGCGCTGACCTCTTGGCAACTCTGATCACGCGGTAGGGTTTTGTAAACGTATCTTCCCGCTTCCCCAACATCAAAGAACATCCTACCAACTTTCATTTAACCACCATAGAGAATATTTCCTGTGCTTTCCAGTGGAAAGCAACACAATACATCTTAGCATCACCGTTTCAATTGACTTGACGTTTACCGACTACATCGAATCAATAACTGCATCTACTGCAAGGAAATTTTGATTCTTGCATCTTACCATAAGGTTACACTCTTCAGAGTCGTTCTTTCGCATTTACAAATCTACCATTCGTCCGTGCATCGAATACGGTTACCATATCTTATTTGGTGCTCTGCTATTCATATCCATATTCTTGACAAAATACAAAGAAGGATTAGCACCGTAATCGATCCTGAGTATTTTATCTTTTCGACAAATATTTTTATGGCATTTGCTTTGACGAGCTTTTTCCCCTGATACCGCGATTACGTGAATTTAAGTAAGCTACAAGATTGACATCTAAGTTCCACCCTTTTAATGTTGAAATAGTTATAATATGTTATATATATATATATATATATATATATATATATATATATATATATATATATATATATATAAGACTTCAGCTAGGAAAGTTGGTTCATTGCTAGATAATCTTTTCCGCCTGAATCTATCTAACATATTTATAAGTCTACCATTAATCAATGCTTTGAATATTGCTGCCATAACTGGTCTGGTGCTCTTGCTATATCTTTAGAGATTTTGATATTATCCAAGGAAGAATCTGCAATGCTATAAGTCTTGACTGTCAACTCGATTTCCGTCACTTTCTCACCGCCGTAACGTAGATTTCTTGTGCCTTTTCTATAGATAATTTCAGGAAAATAGTTGTGATGAACTTTCCTATATGGTACATTGACTTTATGAATTTAAGCGGATTAAAAGATTTGCGGCAATGTCTCATCAATTTATATTTGAAAGTGCTATATATATATATATATATATATATATATATATATATGTTGTAATTCACATTGTATGTTTAACATGTAAATATAAGTGTATGCAGAAAACAGTGATTCGGTTAATTGTTAACGAATTGATTTGAATAAAAAAACCTCCATAGCGTATTGGATCCCGAATGATCTCGAAGAGCCTTGCAAAAATATGAAAATTCCAAGAAGAATTGAAAATATCCAATAAATTCAGTAAGACTATCGAGTAAAGGTTTTCATTTTTGAGTAAACCACTAAGATCCACGTGATACTTTTGCTGTTGAATCAGAAAGAGTCTAAGACAATGTTAGGAGTCGACAAAACACAACAAAATATAGAGAAGGATTATCACGACTGAAAACAAATGTAACAAATGATATCATGATATATGTAAATACGATCGTATTTGGGAGGAGAGAATATCAAGCGGGAACTGCGAAATAAGCTGGAAAATTTCCATGATAAATGAAGATACTAACAAAGGTTAACTTTACAAGTTTGTCTTCCTAGACACGACAATTTAAAGGCTTGTGTATGAATGAAGTCAATGAGGTAATTACCAACAACTAATAATAGAACAATAATAAAAAACATACCCTGGTAGGAATACAAATACTTTAGTTGTGGCTGTTTAAGGACTATAAAAGAATGACCATAATTTTTCCCTTTCTCTTTCTTTCTTTTGCTCTAAGATGTAGATGCGTTGATACGTTTCTTGCTTACACTGGGGATAATATGTTTCCATCGGAGGACTGGCCTGTGTTTACTCCCCCACACACATACACATGAGTATCACAAAATACAGACAAATCCTAATAGCTATAATTATTTTTCCCTTCCCTATTCCACTGTGTGCATATTAGCATATTTTTTCCTTTTTTAATCATTTATTATTTATGTCATTTATTTGATTTAGTAAGTTCAACTACAATTCTAGCTCGAAAAAAGACATCGAAATTAGAAGGGAGCACTGTAAAAATGAACACCATCTGAAAGTCAAAAATGAACATAAAGGCAACTACATTTTTAGAAACAGAAACAGTCCTCTTTTACTGGTGCAACAGCTGAACGTGAAAACAATCAAGAGCAAAACATAGATGGTACATACACTCGAATTTGAGAGCAGCGATTTATTCTAATTAAACATTTACATAGCAAGGATCATAAAAGTGCAAAGTTCTGTTGAAATGTGCCTGAAAATAGTACCAAGATTTAACCTAGCTCTTGTGTGTGAAATTGTCTAGCTAGAAATTTTAGACAGCGTTCATCGTTGCGAGAGAACAAATATCACAAATTGTCATAAGCGAGTGTATAGGCCGAGTTCAAAGTTTTTGCCATGCCACTTTATATTATCTCTCTGAGAAACTGTAACTAAGATCTGTTCAGCATAGTCACAGTATAACTGTTTGCCTTTGTGAGCGTTGAAGAATCGCAAATGGCACTGAATGAATGTCTAGAACAGGGAGTTAACACGAACGGAATAATTTTGGTGTCGACCGCCGTGTTGTATACATTCCTGTGTTGTGACGTGCTTTTCTTTATCAATTTTAATGTATTGTGATATTTTTCTCCATATTGATTCCTATTGGAAAAATAGTTTCGGTTTACAACATTTCGGGTTACGAACGACCTTCAGGAAAAAATTAAATTCGTGAACCGAGGTCACACACACACACACACACACACACACACTCTCTCTCTCTCTCTCTCTCTCTCTCTTTCTCTCTATCTCTATCTCTCTCTATATATATTTACTACATATCTATTCAATATTATATTATAGTATATACTCTATATATAATTGATATAATATACATATAATTTATTCAATATTATAATATATTCAAGATATATATTCATATATAACCTACATTAATATATCTTTATATATATATATATATATATATATATATATGTGTGTGTGTGTGTGTGTGTGTGTGTGTGTGTGTGTGTGTGTGTGTGTGTGTGTGAAAATTGTATATAAATATAAATAAATATATATATGTATAATTATTTATTTATTATATGCGCGGAACTTATTAGAAAGCGCTCAATATCAGAGATAGAGCTCACATCTATCCAACCAAATATTTATATATATATATATTCTTCATACCTTTTTGCACAACTACACTCGCTCTCAATTTCCCGAATATTTTCCGCTTCACATCACTATGTAAGTTTCTCAGTCAGAAGGCGTAAATGATCCCAGAAAGTCTTGACATGAGGCTCTTACTCTACCCTTCTAATAGACAAGTATGCGGAAGTGTTGTACGTATAAAAAATAAGGAATAACAGTATAGACAATTGTTGCTAAATGAAATCGATTTCGAATTCTGTAGACATCAAACAAAAGAACGCAAACTAAACACCAATTTTAGTTCAAAAGTTCTAAAAGTGAAAGGGCAATGAAGTTTGTTTACCAACCGCAATGATATTCATAAAATTCCCTTTGCGTGGAGTTTTATATAATAACTCCGTTAAAAAGAAGACCAATACAGCTATGATTACTGCTAAGGATAACTATAACAATGAGAAAGTATTTAGGCTCTCTGAAGCGAGACGTTTTGTTAGCCTTACAACAATGTAGAAACATTCTTCCTAAAAATCATAGAGGAGACATTAATTCTTTTGATAGAATAATTTCACTAGAAACGGGTTTATTCTTCAATACTCTCCCGAAGCTATTCAGAGTTTTGACGACCAGGTGATGATTTGGTTCAAAAAACAAAAGTCGGAATCAAATAAAAGCAGCAGTGGAAATCAAAAATCGAAAGGACTGTAAAATACATAATGGTACTCACAAGAACATTTAATATTTTCTGCTTCTATTTATTCCGAAGGGAGGTTATCTGACATCAGGATGAACACATTTGATTATAGCAATTCTTTTTCTTTTGTTCGGCTAACAAATGTATTTAATAACTGTAAGAATAAAATAAACTAAAATAAGAAATATACAAGCACAATATCCGAAAATACGTATGAAGATTTTACCGGAAATTAAATCCGAAGTGAAATTGTTTGAATTGAGCAGTTAAGGAAATTTTGCAAAGTGAATAGATTGTCGGATCAAAGTTTTGTTGATAAATGTCCCCTTGATTACAAGTGTTAAAAATTCGAGAAAATAGAATGAACAACTACTGCCGTCTCTCAAAAAGCTTTCTCCATTAATTGCTATATGCTGTCCTATCTTTTCCACACCCATCTCTCTCAGCATATATATATATATATATATATATATATATATATATATATATATATATATATATATATATATATATATATATATATATATAGAGAGAGAGAGAGTAGGTAAAATAAATAAAATCCGTGTGTATATAATACAAATCCTAGTAATATAATATGACACTTTCCAATATTACTTCCTGTATAGTTAAATATTATTTCCTGCATCTTCGAATTCAACGGACATGAATCCCATTTCATATCTGGGTTGAGAAAACAGAAGATCAATTGTATCTTCTATTCCATACATGTGGTAAAAAAATTCTTGATTGTTTATATATCTATAACGATATCTGTATATGTGCGTGTATGCGTTTGTATATATATATATATATATATATATATATATATATATATATATATATATATATATATTTACTATGTTGTAGAAGTTAGCTACTCACAACCTAACGTTGGTTTTCACTCTGATGATGGCTGTTATGATGGCGTTTATGTCATCAGACTCCAGCAAATAGCATAACACTCAAATTGAAAATATCACACGTCTATATCATTTGGGGTTTCCTCTACTCATCAATTAGAATCCGCATTCCAATCTCCAAATCTGCTGGATAGAAGAATTATATGGTCACACAAAGTCGTAATATGCCAGGCGAGAAAACCAATACTGAGACATTCCAAACCGCATCAGGAATGTGACAAGAAGACATCAAATGTATTTAATTTTTTATAACTTATACTCCAGAGCATATACAAACACTGATATGAAGAGACAGGAAAATATCAATTTAATATTTCCAATCCCACATCTCAAACGAATCTACTAAAACAAAAACGTTTTCTAGTTTCTCTTCCGGATGCCAGAATACAAGAGCTGTGGGAGGATAGACCGATCACATGTTTTCAGAGTTGGGATAAGAATCCTATTGCTCCAAGAAATAAGACGGAAGATAGACCTTGGAAATAATACAGTGATGACAGCTACTGTGAATGCATCATAAAAATTCAAAAAGCGGATTTAGCAAATAATATACAATTCAAACACCTCAGTTATAATAAATCTGTTATTGGAGATAAGAGATTTGAACTTAGAAATGGCTGGGCTAGAGGTAGTTTTCTCCAACACCACACGTTGCCTCAAAAACAAAGCAGTAAATGAATCATATTCTTAAATGATCTCATCAGATCGAAACCTTTGTATAGATTCCATGCATAACGCTAAAATTGTTTAGATTATCTAAACAGTCAGCTGCATACAACCGCTTTCTCATATCGATAGTTAAAATGGCTTCGAGTAATGGAAACCTGTGGGTCTCAATGGAGACGATACTTCAAAACTTGCGCACTGGCATTCAAGAATCACAAAGCAAGAACTGTAGCAAAGAAGAGTAGCCACATCCCTTGAGGACGTAACCCCAAAGACAACTAAAATGGATAGCACAAGTAACTCGTAGAAAAAATATTGACACAATTAAGATTCAAATAAAGAGTTAGGATGTAATATTAGAGTGAGGGATAAATGCTGTTGAATTTGAGAAACCCAATTTCCTGAAACAATTGTTTCAAGAGAAAGTTTTTTTAAATTTCAACCAATACAAGTGATGGCTACTCGATCAATGAGCACCAAATGTTTACTAATAATATAACCATATATTATAATAATTATTAATTACATATTATTAATGGTTTCTTTATTTTTAGTCTTTTTTACATGTAGATAAGTCTATTATGGTCTTATTCCACAAGTATATTGCGGAATGAGTTTGATAGTTAAAATACACAAAAACCTACCAAATTAAATCCGCTACATCCACGTAAAAACGGTTAAAATAATGCAAGCATTAATAAACTATATATATATATATATATATATATATATATATATATATATATATATATATAAATATATGTGTGTGTGTGTGTGTGTGATTTCATGTAAGCATGCTTGCTTAAACAATTTAGACATATTGTGCTTACTTATCTTTAACAAGATCCTTCCGTAATATAGTTAATGCGTCATAATTAAAGACATCGAGAAGGGTACCGTGGTTATATTTATGCATTTTTTATTTTTTCCGAATACTTTCGATATTTTTCCAATGTCATCATCGGGGTTTTCACAGCTAAGACAACTAGTGAAGCTTAATGATATTGTCCGAACAAATATAATCACAATGTGGGATATTTAATAAGAAGATATTTAAAAAAAAGACATAAATGCAAAAACAAAAAAACAAATTAAATTATATACATCGACACAGCTATAAAAAGTCAAGTTTAAATTACAGTACCCCTATTTGTGCATAATTCTAAACAACGTTTGCGTCTTTCTGTTCTCAATAGGAAGTAGACACTGACACATAGACAGATACAGACACACTTATATATATATATATATATATATATATATATATATATATATATATATATATATATATATATATAATACACTCACATATATGCATAGAACACCCATATTCACACCGAACCAAGCTAAAAGCTTGGTAGTGAAATTAAGATCTCGATTCTTGTTTTTTTTTTTTTTTGTGAATTGATTTGATAAAACTTTTCCCAGCTGGTTTACAAAATATGGCAACACAATTTATAAGTTACATTATTCTCTGTAATGTCCTTTATGTTCATTTCATATTCGATAGTTTTTGTATTGAGCCACGCTAATATCTTTTGAATGAAAATAGCCCATCTAGACATTTTGGGGAGAACATGAAGGATGGTGATCTATATTAAGCACACTTTGAATATATAATTAACCCCCACCCGAAAAAAAAACATCAATATTAAAAGATTTATTGATATAATGAATTATTTAGCCCCATGGGTGCAATTTCGACAGATAACGTCAAAAAAAATTATTAGTCTTGGAATTGTCAAATTTTATCGTAGCATGTATGACTGCCTTTGCTGCAGTTTGAGAGCCACACATGAGATATCTTTCAAAGTAAATTGGCGTCCATCGCCAAAAACATCAGGTTTAACGATGGACCAAATATTTTTGATCTACATCCGTAGAGGCAGCAGACCACATCATTAACCTTTCACCTTGCATGCCTAGGGATAATTGGGTGACTCGGGCAGAGTGGGAGACAGTTTTGCCATGCATGAATACTAGAATCCTGAGAAGTGACAAAGTTAGGTGATGTAGCCATGGATCCAAAACCTCCTTTAAGAGATTGAAGTAGGCGGCTGCGATCACATTTAGACTTCAGGTACCGTGATTGTGACAACAAGTCTGTCTCCAGTGATATCAGTCCACAACATGACTCCTCGACCATGATGTTGAATTTATAAAAGTTGGTGACGCTCATCTCCGAAATAGACCTAACCATCTGCACGACCGTCAGGTCTTGTCGTTGCGCAAAACAAAACTTATGTTCAACGTCATGTATTCCGAGCCCATTGAAGCCACACATTCCTGTGACGGGCATTAAAGGGAGGCAGTTTTAAGGGAGCTCGCACGGAAGAGATGGTCCCGATGATGCGATTTCTGGTGGTGATCGGTATATGAGGAAGTTCTGCGGCGACTAAAATATATTTCCTTATTTGTCCGGTTTTCTCACCTGACTTCCAGATAATATTATTTAAATCGCCATCCTTTGTAGTTTTTGATGTCCCATAATCGAATTGTTTCTTCCTTAACGAAGGCTACCTCAGGAATCGTCTAACCGTGACGACATAACGATATAATTTCATCAATGACGTGAAAAGAGGTGTCTTTAGCAGATTTCTTGATGATGATAAACATTTCTTCACCGTTGAGGCCATTTCCATGTCTTATTATTCTTAGAGACTGGAGACGCCATTAGCGTGGTTCAGCGAAAAATAAAAAATAATGAAAACAACAATGGTGTAGCCATATTGTGCAACCCAGCTGGGACATTTTTATCAAATTAAATGCACAGAAAACTGGGAAATTCTAAATTTCAATAACAACTTAGTAGCGTGGTTTGTGGGGTACAGATATACATGCAATCATATGAATACATGCATATGCATATGCATATACACACATACACACACACACACACACACATATATATATATATATATATATGTTCATACAGATATATATATATATATATATAAATACATGTGCATACATATATGTATGTATATATAAGGACATATACACACACACCTATAAAAACATATATATATATATATATATATATATATACATACGATTTTATACATATGATTATATATATTAAAGCATACACATATATATGTATGCATAAACACACATGCATATATATATATACATATATATATATATATATACACACATACATACATACACATATATATACTTACATCGACTTACGCACACACATTTATATACTTACATACAAGTCTATATAGCCTCATACATGCATAGACACCTACGTACGCACGCATATATATGCAATCAAATATAGACACAAGCATATATATGTGTGTTCGTGTGTGTTCGTGTGTCTGTGTTCGTGTGTGTTTGTGTATGAGTATAATTAATTATTTATGTATAATTCGCTCTTGAAATCGACTTGTGTTCATGTATATATAATTTTCCGTGAATTGCCTTTATGTACCTCAATATAAAAAGACATTTCGTATATAGTTCATTTCTTTGTGGAATATCTATATCAGCTCTATGAACGTTCCCCTTTATAGAGCGGTGAATAATTTTGTTAAAAATTGAAAGTCATGATTCAAAAACCGATCGTGTCGTAAAAGTTTCTTGAGGCTTTGTCATTTATCAGACGGCGCCAAGCTGGTCTTTAGTCCCCTTGATATAATGTCTACGTTGCACGCTATTATAACATTAGTGGTCCAATAATGAACTGATTCCGTCCGCTCTTTCCTTTGCCAGACTCCTTTGTAAATGTCTATTCAGCTTATATCTGCAAACTGAGGCAGGCATATTTCTGCTTACGTATGATTGGGATTTAGATAAAACTCCTTCAAAAATCAACTTTCAAATTTTTCACTGAAATATTATCTGTGCATAATTTAGAATACTTTGTTGTATTTTGTCTATGAATTTTACTCTTCATTTCTCCTGTTCTTTGCTTCTAAGTTTAAATTTAAAAAAAAAAAATTTCCCCCCCAAGCAAGGCAATAAAGCCAGTAGGCTGTAAGTTTTTACTGAGTGTTGGAAAATATGAGAGAGAAAGAAAAACAGACAATAGACAATTAGAAGTTAGGATAGGAGGTAGGGGGAAAAAGAAAGAGAAGAGGTGGGAGAGAGAGATGGGACGAAGGAAAATAAAATTGTGTTTACTTAAAGGGCCGCTTTGTAATTGAGAAAATTTGACAAATTAATATCGACTACAGGTTAGAAATCAAATATAGATATATGAAGATGAATATAACGATTGTCTAATCTAGCAAGGACCAAATATTTCTATGTTCAAAAACACATGCTAATCCATGTACACATACATACATTCATATACGTATACTTGAATATACATACATACACATACATGCACATACATACACATACATACATATTCATACGTACACATACATATACCTATATACACACCCCTACATATGTACACATATATACGCACATACACACACAGCTAAGATGTGGCCTGACGATTGCATATAGCATGAAACAGACTGTCGCCTCTAAGTGTTGACTTCTATTTATATATATATATATATATATATATATATATATATATATATATACTTAGACAACAGGGATAGACCTCCTAGATTTTTATATATATATATATATATATATATATATATATATATACAGGCAGACGGGGAGAGAGAAAGAATAGGTTTGCATATACAAAATCCACCAAAAAAGCTGTATACATATTCAGGAAAAGAATAACCTTTATAGATATTGTAATGATAAATTTATTTACGCATCACGACATTAATACACATTAGCTTTAAACACTAAAATCAAAAGAGATTCTCAAGATGGTGACGTTTAGCTTCCAGATATTTATTAGTGCGGAGAACTGCTTGGGTTACTTTGGCACTTTGTGTACAGTGGGATTGCTGTACATGCATTTTCAACTTCTTGTCTAAGGTTGCCAATGTAGTCAGTTTTCTGCGATATATAACATCCTTAAGGTCCTTCTATAGGTTAACGTGTAAAAATAAAGATGACAAGCTTTTTCCTTCCCAGTTTTGGGCGGATTCCGTACATATAATTATGTTTATCTAGATTAATCTTCGAATTATTATTATTATTATTATTATAGGAATATAGTATTTATATACAAAACATACTGTTTCTATATAGAGTTGCCCACCCTTCCCTATACAGAGCTCTTAGGAAATCAGGGGTCTCTTGTTTGACGGTCATACTAAGACTGAAATGGTCTAGGTGTCAATGGACGAGGCCATTGGTATCATCACCCCGACCAAGTGTAAGGATGATACTTCCGAGACGATCTAATAATATCGCTCTTTATAGCTTTATGTTTTGAATGTCCTAGAGCTGAGGTCGGTGTCTCGAAGTGCTAAACTTGATTGCATTGGGAGTGTATATAGTGATTTTCAAAGAGTTGCTCAGATGTGGCATAAAGCCAAAAGAAGTGGGTACCCAGTGATGATCCAAATCACTACTCACTAGTAATTATTCTAGCGAGACATGTGGGACTCCTTTGGGAATGCATATATGTATTTGCAAAAGACTCGTTTTCATTTTGGCAACCTTGATGTTATACAGTCGTGGAGGTTTGACCATTTTTCCGCGTATTATGAAGCCCGCTCTAGGGGCGTTTCTTGGCTGATAAGCCGTTCTTCAAAGAACGGATCATCGGCTAAGAAACGGCCCTAGGGCTGTGTATACACATGTTTGAGAGGATATGGCGTGTAGGTATTTTGCCATGAATGCCGTCATAAAGCATTAAGCGTTTCTTTTCATTGGGGTTTATGCGCCCAACGTCTCCAGGGAGTGATCAACCTTTCTCCGGCGGATCGATCAGTTTTTGACATATCAGCGGGTAATTTTAGCGGGTGACTGGAATATCGCTCTCGCCATAATCTAGACCCCGTGCGAACTATAGATAACTTGGATGTAAATATATTTCGGGACTTTATCAAGTCGATTTAAGTTCAAGAATGAGCTTCCCCTGGAGGTAGTGTGGACTTGAACTAATAGTGGCGGTTTGGCGTCAGTATTGTGTAAAGGCTACACTGACCGGATTTTCGCTAGGGGATTCGACTTAGGGCTCTTAAGCTGTTCAATTTTCTATTTTATAGTTTATTCAGACCATGGGCTTGTCTAGGTTCATTCTGTCTGAACACTGGAATTTCAACATATCGTTGAGAATTATTTTCCAGGACAGTTTTTACTAACTCTAATGCTGGAATTAACGGGGACTGTAGTTGTGAACTAGTGGTAGGCTCACTTTAAGGGTGCCATTAGGTCGTTTTCAGCTGATTATAATAAACGGTTCTACCCAGATAGTCTAGCAGAGCAAAGGGCACAAGAATCTCGAGTAGAAAGGGCTATAAAATCGGGCGTTATTAGAGAAATAGCCTTAGCTGTGGTGTAGTTCTCGCATATGCCGCCGTTGGTAGTCACAGTACGCCCCTCCGTCATTGGGCTGCTGACGATATATCGGTCTTTTATACTCCGTAGTTACGTCAGCTCGCAAGGTCTCTCGGGTACTTGAACGGATACTCAAGATGCTCGGCCACTAGTATGGTACAATCCTCCAGTTGGTGTTCGAGGAAAAGGACTAAAGCGGCAGTTCGTATGTGGTCTCGAAGGAGGCTTTCCTTAAAGGGGAGGGTTGAAGTTCGTGCTTATCAAGAAAGTTCGATCTCTTGAAGCTGTCGCGAGGCAACAAATATGTCCGCTGAATTGCGAGCTAACGTAGTTCGGACTATAGCAGACAGATATATCGTCAGCGGCCCAATGACGGAGGGGCGCACTGTGACTACCAACGGCGGCATATGCGAGGTATTCCGATCATATTTTCAGGATCTTTTCCCCAGTGTTTCCAGTCTGAGTCCGGTTCAGTTTGACAACTATTTAGCTGACTTTCCTCCCCTCGAGGCAACTGAAGAGACTGGGTGTGAGTGTGCGATCTGGGAAGGTTGACGCTTGTGGGTAGAAATAAGACTCGGGATATCGATGGCTACCCCGATGAGGAGATAAATTTCCGGCCATAAAATATTTTGAATACAGAGTTAACGTTTTGGTCAAGGTCTTACTTAACCGTTTGCAGGCTCTCCAAACTAGTGTGAATGGCACCGAGCAGGCATACGCTGTGAAGTGTAGGGCTATTCAGGTCAACCTTCACCCTGCATGCTTGATCGTAGAACAAGGCGAAAGTAAAGCCGCATTTTTCAATTTAGATCAAATCATGGCATTTTATATGGTCGAACATCGATTTTACTGGGTTTTCCTTTAGTCGGCCAGCTTCGGGTCGTACTTTCGATCCTGGATCCGTCTCTTGTACCGGTCTTCTGGTACGGTGGTATAAGTGAATGGTGTAAAGTCAAAACGTTTTATGTGTTCAAGATCAATTCTTCAGGTTTCCTCGATTTCACCGATGCTGTATATTCTTGCGCAGGACCATTTCATCGCAAGTGAATGGTGAATCCGATGCCACATAGAATTGCCCTCTCTGGCGCGACCACCTCAGCCAAGCATTCCGCCTATTCCGACGACGTAACGCTTTCGTTAAATGTTAGACCGAGAATAACGAAGCCGGTAAGGAAATCAACAGGTATGAGACGGCAAGAGGAACCAAGATCTACCGCGACAATTCTGTGGGCTGGTGGTTGGGTGCTTGGAAGGTCTCTCGGGCACTTGAACGGATACTCAAGATGCTCGGCCACTAGTATGGTACAATCCTCCAGTTGGAGTTCGAGGAAAAAGACTAGGCGGCAGTTCGTATGTGGTCTCGAAGGAGGCTTTCCTTAAAGGGGAGGGTTGAAGTTCGTGCTTCTCGTATATATTCCACACTTCTTTACTAGCTCTCAGTACTTTTTCTTCCATCCACCGAACTAATTTTATTGGTTCGGCACTTGTTCCACTTCCTGTGGGGCGACAATGCTCCTAATGTGTGTTGTGATGTCTGAGAGCGGTCTAGGGATGTGTAGCGTTGAAGTTGGTCCAAAAATGCAGCTGCTCAAGTTTCTGGATCCAATCTGTCGGTAGAATGAGGAGAACGAACTCTTCGGAGTGGAAGACGCTAAGAAAGCATTACCGTCTTTGAGAAGTGTGCATGAAGTCGAGGAGGAGGTCTGCTGTAATCTTCGAGCCGAATACTTCTTCTATTACAAGTGTCAACTTGCTCTGAAAAAACTTCAGAGTACAGTTTCTCAGACACACGAATGTTACTCCTAAGGCATTATATCGCGTGTTAGAGCACATAGAGTTTCGCTCGCAATACACAAAAGGATGAGCTCGGTTTCGCACTCTGTAGTCTTGGGCGTCCGGGTTGAGTTCCCTCGGTAAAGAACGGGGCATCACTCAATTGGCTTGTGTTACGGAACGTCCTCTGGGTCGGAAAAAACCTGTGCTGCGAGGTTAGCAGTTACGCCAAAGTTAATGCGCTGGGGTGGGATGGTGGATTCCTTGGTACACATCTTCATTCCTGGTAGCATCTAAATGATATTTTGTGAAACTGATTAAATGGTACATGCTTCCCATGTAGGTCGGAAAGTTTTTGCCCTCGGGGACAGTTCAGTTTGTAGCAATGTTGTGCCGATGCGGAAGTGAGTTCTTGTTTTTACTTGGCATTGTGAGATTCCCGAATTTAACGACGCGACAAAAAAATTTTATGAAGTTAAGAAGTTTTCCTCTTCTCATCTAATTTTATTAAATACCAGCTTAAATTCAAAATTAGAGTGGAAAAGAGGCGACTCTCTTCATCCAAGTTTAGCGAAAGCTGGGTGAATGTTTTGTGTTTGGTTCGTGTTGAAACTTGAATAAAGCATGGAATAATAATAATACAACACAAAATCTCCATTCTCGCCAACTTGCTTCCCCTTTTTCGGATAGACATGTGACTGTCGACGAAAAATGGATCTTTTATCGAAATGTTAATAGTCGTAGACAGTGACTTGGTAAAGGGGAAGGACTCCAACCACAGCTGAGAAGGAAACTTCATGGGCAAAATGTTCTTCATTCAATCTTTTGGATCGCCAAGGAATAATCCACTTTAAATTCTTACCACCTAATGCAACAATTATATATACTGTCAGCAATTAGATCGTTTGAACCAAGCTTTGAGGAAAAAAAAGAGCTGCTCTAGTGAATCGAAAGAGGTGATGTTTCATCAGGACAATGCGCGACTCCACACAGCAAGAATCATGTCACATATGATCGAAGAACTTGGTTGGGAGAAAATTCCTCATCCACCTCATTCTCCCGATCTTGCTCCTCCAGACTGCCATTTGTTCCGTAGTTTACAGAATCATTTGGAAGAAACAGCTTTTGCAATACAGGAAGATGTTAAAACTGACATTTGTGAGTTTTTCGAATCAAAGTCAAAAGAATTTTACAGTAATGGAATTAGTAAGCTTGTTAATAGATGGAAGGAAGTCATAGATAATCAAGGAAAATACATTGTTGATTGAATCTGTAATTAAATGTAACATTTGGTCACTTGTTTTCTTTCTTCAAAATTCGGACAGAACTTATGGGATGACCTGATACGTCTTTATGGCGTTTGTGTATGGCAGTTTAGATATGATGTGTTGAAAAGAATAATATACACTATTAGCTGCTCGAATGAAAGGACGTATTCCAAGGATTATTGGCGTCTCTGCAAGAGCGTACTTGACAATAGCAATTCCTCTATACCTCCTTTGTTCAACCAGTTCGAGGTTCTGAACTCTTCTGCCAACAAGGCTAAATGCTTTGCTCGGAAATTCTCATTCAATTCAACACTCGACTCTTCTGGTGTATCCACACCCGATTTCCCCCTTAGAACTGAGGCTCTATTGAGCGAGCTGCATAGTACCCCTCATCGGTATTGGGCATTATCTCTAATTTAGACCGCCACAAGGCCACATCGGATACCAGCCATTTTCCTGAAGAAATGAGCGCCTGAACTGACCCCTGCCATCTTCAAATTATATAACTACTGCCTCAATGAATCTTGTTTTCCAGACTGTTGGAAGTCCTCATTTACTGTTCCTGTCTTTGAACTCTGGTGACCCTGCTGACCCTTCTCATTACCGACCTATCAGTCTCCTACTCCTCTTCGGCAATGTCTTCGAAGCTTTAATCAACACCGAACTGGTTAAGTACCTTACATCCCATGATCTGCTCTCCGAAAACAATATGGTTTCCGCTTTTCCCATTCTCCAGCTGATGTGCTTACGACCATCACTGAAATTGTTTACCAAGCCCTTCATAATAAAGGACAAACTCGTGCCGTGGCTCTAGATATCTCCAAAGCGTATGATAGGGCTTGGCATGCCAGCCTTCTTCGCAAGCTTCAGGGTTATGTTATTACAGGTTGATTGTTTGATTTAATACAATCATTCCTGTCAAACCGTGAAATGAAGGTCGTTCTCAATGGATTCTCCTCCAGCTCCTATCCCACGAATGCAGGTGTCCCCCAAGGTTCCATCCTAGTCCCTACTCTGTTCCTTATCTTCATCAACAATCTCCCTGACATTATAGGTTCCCAAGTAGGCATCTACGCGGACGACACTACAATTTACTCCTGTCTCAAAAACAAATCGCTGACAAAACTAACCTGGCCGGTCGTCTCGAAAATGACCCCAGTCGGTTGTGAACTGGGGCAAGAATTGGTTGGTTAAGTTTAATGTCTCAAAAACAAAATTGCTCTCTATTATTCATCACAGAGAACCATCCCTATCCACCCATTAGAATATCTGACGCTCAACTTCTCGAGAGTTCCTCTTTGCATATTTACTGCTGACCTGAGATGGAACAAATACATTGAGTCCATAGCTTCGTCCACCGCAAGGAAAGTTGGCTCACTGCGCCGCGCCAGTCGATATTCAAATCTACAAATCAACCATTCGTCCTTGCATGGAGTATTGCTGCCATAGATGGCCCGGTGCCCCTTCTGTTTGTCTCAAGGTTCTTAATAAGATCCAGAGACAGGTATGCATTGTAATTGGCTCTGATCTGGCATCTCGTCCTCAGTCGCTCTCTCCCAGCCATCACCTCCCTCTGTCTTTTTTACAAATACTTTCATGGTAACTGCTCCAGCGACTTGCTTTCGCTAATTGTCAGACTTCATGAATTAAAGCGTTCTACTAGGATGACATCTCGCTCACACACTTTTACTGTTGAAACTGTTAAATGTAGCCGTCTCTTCTACTCCAATAGCTTCATGTCTCGCACCTCTCGCCTGTGGAACTCCCTCCCCTTTCCTGTTTCCCTGATAGCTATAATATCCAACTTTGTAAATGTAATGTCAATCGACGTCTCAAGATGTTTTGATCTATCCCCTATCCTTCTCTTAATCCTTTCCTCTATCATTCCCCTTTGCTGTCACTCAAACTATATGTAACCCCTTGCGTGCTATTGGCATTCCGCCTTGCTTGGGGCGAAACGTTTAAAAATACCAACGATTAGGTCAGTGATTGAGTTATCGTTAGGACAAATACATCTACTCTCTCCACCCCCACTTGTGACTGATTTGTACATAGTACAATAAATATCTGCCCTGAAAACTACCTTTTGGCATAGTGTCTGATCATTTACGTCTTGCATAGACTACACCACTGGTTTTACGTTCATTTTGTTTTCTGTTATTTTCAAAACTGCTTAAAAAAGTTTTAAGTTATTTCGGTTACATTTATTTTACATTGACTGTATCTGTTGCGATTTTTGTATTTTATTTTTAATTTTCAGTTTTCTTTCACTCTCCTCCGGCAATAAGCTAATTTTATTTTCTTATTTTTCTTGGTGTAACGTCCATTTATTTTTCTTCGATTTATTTTTTTTTTCTTGATTTTAATTTTGTGTTTGTTTTTCATTCCTTATTTTTAAAAACCCGTCTTTAAAGCTAAACTTTTTAATTTCATTTCCTAGTTTCATTTTTATTTTACGTTAGTCTTTTCTGTCCAATTTATTTTTATTTTTCGGTTTATTTCGGCCATTTTGTTTTTTTTGATAAGCGAAACATTTTTTGGCTACACGTGCGTTTAATTTATTTTTTTCAGTTATCGTTGTTTTTAAATAATTTGATTTTATTTTGTTATTTTTATTTGTTTAATTTAAAAAAAAACAACAACAATCTTTTGCATTGTTTTAATGTTCGTGTCTTTGAAATAAATTTATTTTATTTTACTCGTTAAATCTTTCTGTAACTTCCTTTGTCTGCTAGTAAAACCAATTTTTTTATCTTCCGTTTTAATTTGTTCATTGTTACTGTTTGTACATTAAACTAGTTTTATATTAATTTATTTTCCTCCCATACTTTGAAGAAATACTTTAATTTGCGTCTTACTTTTTTTTTACAGTTTTTGTTAATTTTTTGTTTTGTTTGGTCAGTTGTTTATTTTCTTTTTTTAAATTTAATTACTTTGCCTATAGAAAAAATACAAAAACGAGAAAAGGCACAATCTTTTCAAAACTTGCCGACAAAAGTCGGTCCGCTAAAAAGAACCCGTTTGTTTTGAAACAAAAAATAAAGTACCGCCGGATAAAGAAGTAAAAATCCAGTGGGATATTACAATCGACGATCAAAATAAAAATGAACAATGTATGGTGGTCGCAAATGGCTGAAATTCCGAAACCGGAAAATATACTTCAACCGAAAATAAGATAACCCAAAATGAAATGGACAAAAACAGCAGCATCAACAACAGCAACAAAGATAATGTTGCCTGCGGGAATTCGCCATCTTGCTGGAAGTCACCCCAAGTGTATAATAATCTTTATGGAGTTCCTGGAAGGGTCACGAACTTCTAATCAAAGAAGGTATGCTCTTGGTAAACGCCAAGGAATTACAGAGGTTTGTGAAAAGAATTGTCTTTCTTTTTGGTCGATAAGCTTAATCAAAAAGTAATCAAGTATAAAGGCTACTTCATGTGAGACGTATTGTTATCCACGGCTACCACCCGTGAGGACGCCTCGTGACAAGATCTTATAAGTAAAGACCTCATAATCCGCACGGAATATGAGTGCTATTAAGGAGAAACCTAACAGTATACAAGATTCCTCGTCATATCTTCTGAGATCATTTGGCCTCGTATCAGATACAGTACTGCCAAATACTAAGCGCTACCTCTGACGCCTGAATGAATGTTGGAGTTTTCCGATAATGCCTTCTTCTCTGTCCCTAGTTGCCTGGATGTAGAGGGCCAGAAGATGGCTGTCATTGTGATCGCCAGTAAATCTAACAGTTGGAAGTGTGAAGAGACTGGTCACCTCACCTTTTCCTGCACAGAGAAGAATGCCTCTGGAGTTCTGAGCTCCGCCGACCCAAATTCCACCTCTGGTCAATTCTGTTATTTTCGTATCTCCAATGATTTGGACCGGTGTGATAAAACCTCCGGTTGGGTTCAATTCGCTGCCCCCATATCCTGAAAAGCCTTTGCCAGCCGCTTGTGGAGAAGAAAAAATGGGGAATAGCTGGGCGTTGATAAAAAGTTTTGGACAGTAGTCCCCGGAATCATCCATGGATAGCGACAGTTCAACTTCCTTCTATTAGTTCCAAGGGCGATAACTCCTCCGGTTAGTCCGATAAGATATGAGCCGAATTTTGAGAAAAAAAAAAGAACTAGAACAACTGAAAAGACGCTTATGTTTAAAAGAACAGAGTAACCTCCAGCATCGCAACCCTCTTCCTTAGCACCGGCTTCCCATTCAATCAAATATTATACCATGGCTCCACGTCCAATCACACAATCGTTAACGCCCACACCACCCAAGATAACCACCGTTATCGAAGCCCCCATTTCGAAATGCCAGCCAAAAAGCGTACACACCTAAGCACTGAAACCAATCCTCTTCTCATACCCTGATCAGTTTACCAAAAGAAGTTTATAGTAAAATCAAACGAAAAAAGAAAAAAAAATATCTGAACTTATCTACAATTTAAGGGAAGACGTATGCCGGGTGTAGCTAGAGATGGCAGAAAAGACATTAGTGAAAACCTTCTAAATTTCAAAGAAGTCAACTCAAAAGACGTTGAAGACCCTAAAGATTTTCCCAGCACCAAGATGGTGTTAAATGTGGTGCTATAGGGACCAAGATCCCTCATTGTATTCACTCATTCAAGTATAGTGCTCTGAAATTAAGGTTCCCCTATGACATTGGTGGCATGTCTCTTGCCAGCACTCTCAAAAGTGAGATGATTCAAGCTTCAATGAAACAAGCCGTCGGTGCCCTAACCCTGGCCATGTTTAATGCAGATCCCTAACCCTAAATGCACTGATTATGATTCTCTGGTTGGCTAGTATAAACGGCCGAGAGTCTCGGAAACAGGGCGAGTCTCGCTCCCGATCTTAAGCGACTCCGTGTGGATATATTTTAGGTACAGGTGACCCGGTTTTCAACTCACTACCTTGAATATATACTGTCAATGAGGTTTGTTATTTATTCAGCATATCTTGACGGAAGGCTCGAGAATTATTTCCTGGCTAGTCAGAAAGTCTTTGAATGCGACGTATTCTGTTGTCTTTCTTTTTGTTTTTCGGGCAGGCTTTGCGTGCTGGATGTTAACATATTTGGAGCCGACATTTTGATGCCGATTAGGCATCAGGATATCGGGAGTGCTCTAGTGAACATTGCCAACCCCGCACAAAATAGCTCAGCTAGGCTTGTTTTGATTTTTGATTTTTAAGCCTAATTTAGATAGGGGATGAATACTCATAGACCTCTATTTTTGTCAGCACTTTCTTTAGTTTAATTGCCATCCCCTCCCCGATTAGGATACCAGAAATATTAGTTCCCTGGTGGATTCGGGACCTTTTTCACTTTTCGAGTACGTTTTTTTCGTATTTGTTGTCATTTCTGAACGAGTTTATAATTGCGTGGTTTTAATTTATCCACGTCCCGCATTGATTTTGTCCAGTTAAGTGACATATTTCAGGATTGTGCGTTTTTTTTTTTTTTATTACTAACACCATTTATATTTATATATATAAATGCACACTGAGGCAAATACTGTTACTTACAATATGGTAAGTTTGATATATCTCTTAGCATATTAGGAAATATAACATTTTTATTTACGTGCAATGTGGAGGTATTAAAAGTGTCACCAATTTTAATTTTTTATGCCATGTTAACTTAGCTAGGGGATGTATGTTCACTGGTCTTTCTTTATTTTTGTCTCTATCCACTCCCCCATTAGGTGAGAAGAAATGTTATATCTCTGGTGGATGCGGGATGTTTTTTTCGAGTGTGTTTTTCGTATTTGTTGTGTATAAATGAATGTGTAATTGTGTGTATGTTTTTTCCACGCCCCATTTAACTTTTGTCCAGTTAAATGATCTTTCTGTCACAATTAAGTATTGTGTTTCTTTTTTATTACTAACATCCTTTTGCATAGTTTTTGTATATATAGTATTATACAAAGTGTAAATATTCATCGGGGTTTTCACTTCAGTCGTTATTTTTATTCCTTACTGACAAATTGTACATATAAGACTATTTAGGACGTCATAGATTCTTTGAGGTGTTATGGTGGTTGTGGGGAAAATGGTAAATACGTGTGTGCTGTTTTAGTGCAAGTAATATTATATAGTTTGTTGGGTCAGTGATTGTGGCTAGCTAAGTTTTAAAGATAAAATAGATAAACACAAACATTCGCCATCCCCACATTTAGCCATGTGCCACATTTTTTGTATTATTACAAAAATAAATATTATGGCCGCACGATGGCATTTCGCATGAGAATAACTATCGATTCTTGTTGTTGATTTTAGTGTTCACATTCCTATTTATATATGTATGTGTGTGTGTGTGTGTGCATAACTTTTACTTGTATTTTCCTTGTGAAAACAATGTTAAGTAGCTTTATTATTGTGACCTATCCTCAAACCTGAACAAGTCTATTTTTGCACATTTTCTATCTATCTATCTATCTATCTATCTATCTATCTATCTATCTATCTATCTCAGCCCGTTCATGTCTATCATTTTCCTACTCTCTTCTATTGTCCCTGCTACGCCATCTATGACCATACCACCCTATCCATATTCCCACCAAAATTACTTACTTTTATTGGCTTATCACTTATCCACTCTCCCTACACATCCAGATTTCTCCAATCTAATCGAGATCAGGAAAATCGCGCAGCGTTACACCTGTCACGCCAAGAACGCCCACCTGCCAGCAACGCAAAACTTCACGCACCAGTTGGTTACTCAGTAAGACAATCCTGTGTCCATCGTTCGGCTCCGTGACTGACCACAACAATGGCTCTTAAGAGAAGTCACCTGAATTATTGATAGCTCCGGACTCAACACTTGCGGACCACCGACCACAATGAAGTGAGAACGGCTTTTTGAAAGAATCCACATCAATAAGCAATGTCATTATCATCCGTCGTATAATATGAATAGGAGAACGGAATTACAGTTGTATGGAGTGGGTGTTGTGGCTAGGAGTGAAGTCTTTTCTGTGATCGCCTGGAGTTGGGACACTGTGGTTTTGGGAAAGTTGTCCGAACAGAAATGAAGATCGATTGATGAATCTTTCACGAGCACTTATGAGCAAAAACGGAGTGTGTATGCACATAAGTATGCTTACAGAATTTGCAGTGTCATATATCTAGATTTGATTTTTAGTGAAAATGAAATTCATATATATATATATATATATATATATATATATATATATATATATATATATATATATATATATATATATATATATATATATATATATATATATATATATAAGTGGACACTGAGGTCAGAGCAAAAGCGCCAACAGTATATTTCATGCTTGAACGCAATCTTTGGGTCATGTCCTGGAGATGACACATGGACTATAGATTCCCTTATAGCATAAATCAGACTGTCGCTGTTTCTTATCCACTTTTATATTTTATATTTGCATAAAAATATATCATATTGAACACATTTTTCTCTAAACATAGCATACTTTAAAATATATTTTAATCATATATATATATATATATATATATATATATATATATATATATAATACAAATATACACCAGCCAACACTTTCACTTGACTGACTTGATAGGTACAATACATTAGATACATAATTTTTCTAAATACGTTAAATCTTAACACCACTAAAATAAAAAAAAAATTGAATTTTCCTTAACTCCAACATATCAAAATATCAAATTTGTCTAGATTTATAAATCAAGCAAATCAATTTCTAAAAAGTTATTCTTAGCATCGCTTTATAATGGAACGGAACTTTGTATTTTAAGTTTAATTTTTATGATTGAATTTGAATTGAAGTTTCAGTTTTGAAACATGGAATATCTGTGTTGCGATGATAATATATTTTTAATGAAACAATTATGACATATATATATATATATATATATATATATATATATTATTGTTATTATTATTACTATATAAGATATTTGTATTAGTTACATATGTTTGACTTACTATCTCCGTTTTTTTATTTGTTTTTTAAAGACCGAAATTAAAAACATCTGACCTCTAAAAAAAGTCCTACAAAAGAAAAAGTGTGTTACCGATATAAATCGTTCCTGAGTATCTTCTTTATTTTATTTTTATCAAAGAAGCAGCTTTTATGGTCAAAATGTGTTGCTACCAGTTTCTTCAAGGTGACCTGCATAACAGAGCATGGTTCTATTTACCTATTTTAAGGGAAACAATTTTTTCTACGTATCTGCAAAATATATAACTACTACGAAACTTTAATGTTCGGATTCGTACAAGGTTTATGATTTTATTATTCATCTCTTTGAAAAGATAAAACTATAGGAACTTCATAATATGTATACACATATATAATTGAATGTATATTTATTCGAGTGTGTGTACTATGTATATATATTGTAATTTGAAGAACTTGAATATAAGCATGTATTCTTACTCTTTTAAACTCTTTATATGTCTTTATTATTAAAATAATTTGTATGTAAGCATTTCGGTTTTTGTATTTATATGCAAATATCCACCATATGAATAGCAGTTGATACAGTTGGAGGCTAAACTCTATATATATTGTGGTGAAAATCCCTGCGGGTTATATAGACTACAACTTCACCACGATAAGCGTTATTGCTCTAGTTTTTGTAGGAATTATTTTTTATAGAATGGACTTGATCTATAGATGTCTCGCCTCGGTAGAAAGAAATTACAACATAACATCGTTTTTCTAGTGTAGGTGTACTTGTTTGAATGTTATTCTACACGATTGAAAGGTTACTCGACCTACCTGAAGACAATACCTCGCACCTGAGGGGCCCGCAATAAGCATATACCTCGCGTCTGAAGGACACAGGAGGGTTGAGAAGTATATACTAAGCGTCTGAAGGCTACCCCAGTCGTGTGATACGGCATGATAATATCGGGGAAAACTGCCTTAATCTTTTGATAACGAGTCGCACAAATAATATATACTACTGACTGAAATTCTAGGAACTGTATTAGTTCTTTTAAATTTTATTAATTGATTGTTTTGTTTAATGCCATATCAACATTCATTTATGTTTATTTTTACTACTGCCTTTTTAAAAGGCATAAAACAACTTTTCCCTGCATTTTCTCTTATTCTATATATCTTTACAAGATATACTTGGTTTTGGAGGAAGAACTGTCATTGATTTTTCTGTTTGAACAGCATATCAACTCTGTCGGTTATTTAAAGTCAAAAGGAATTTTAAAAAAAAATATGACTTATAAACAATCCTTTATATCATTGGTTACATCACTATCCAGTTGCCATCCTGAGTATAACGGTAAACTATCAGGTCATCCCATACGTTGTGTCCAAATTTTGAATAAAGAAAACAAGTGACCAAATGTTACATTTAATTACAGATTCAATCAACAATATATTTCCCTGATTATCTATCACTTCATTCCATCTATTAACAAGCTTACTAATTCCATTACTGTAAAATTCTTTTGGTTTTGATTCGAAGAACTCACAAATGTCAGTTTTAACCTCTTCCTGTGTTACAAAAGCTGTTTCTCCCAAATAATTCTGTAAGCTACGAAACAAATGGCAGTCTGAAGGAGCAAGATCGGGAGAATAAGTTGGATGAATATTTTCTCCCAACCAAGTTCTTCGATCTTTTGTGACGTGATTCTTGCTGTGTGGGGTCGCGCATCACTAGATTCACTAGAACAGGTCTTTTTTCCTCAAAGCTTCGTTCAAACGCTCTAATTAATGACAGTATATTTGAGCATTGATTGTTGCATTAGGTGGTAAGAAATCAAAGTAGATTATTCCTTGCCGATCCCACCAGATTGAAAGAAGAACATTTTGTCCATGAAGTTCCCTTCTCAGCTGTGGCTGGGGTCCTTTTCCTTTACCAAGTCACTGTCTACGACGCTTAACATTTCGATAAAAGATCCATTTTGGTCGCCAATCACAGGTCTATCCAAAAAAGGTGAAACAAGTTGGCGAGAATGGAGAGAAGAGCAGATGTCAACTCGGGATTTGAGGTTGTTTTCAGACAATTCATGAGGCACCCATTTTCCAAGTTTAGGAACTTTCCAAGTGGTTGAAGATGACGATGAACAGTTGTATGGTTTGAACTGAGAACCACTGCCAATTCCTCAACTGATAAAGCAGGATTTTCTTCAAGGACTGCTTCAAGAAGCTTTTCATCAAACTCAACTGGACGTCCGATTCGATCTTCATCTTCAAGGGTGAAATCTCCACCTCAGAATTTTACAAACCATCTTCTGCAAGTTCTTTCATTCACACATTCCTCTCCATAAACTGAGTGAATGTTTCTAGCCACTTCGGCTTCTGAGTTTCTTTTCTTGAACTCATAAAACATTATGTGCCTTAAATGATCCTTGGGTACTTCCATGTTAGCAGGGTTTTAATCAAACAAAATTTAATTTTATTGTTCTCTGAAATAAAATTTGATCAGTTTTAATGCATCTAAACATACAAATACTGTTCAGCTCCATTAAACATTATAAAATATTCTTTAAATTTCGTTCATTTTAACAAAAAAATAAAATTCGAACAGAACTTATGGGATGACCTGATACATCCGGCAGCATGCTATTTGACCGGGAAGATTTGAGGAACGTGAAACCCTCTCTTAATTGATATTCTTTCCAGATCCGAGATAGTAGCACCTATTAGTGTCGCAGCTCTGGGCAAATACTGAACATCTAAACTAAAGTTGAAGACTATGAAGGTATTAAAATGCATTTTTGTAATAGAAATACCAGCAATACATTTTTGTATTCAATAGTGAATGCAGAGTATCATATATTATTAAATTTCGGCATTAGATGACACATAAGGTGATATATCTTTAAACAAACTATATAACTATAAAATATATTGAGTTTCAAGCGGTTATCAAATATTGATTTATCTCCCCTGATGTGATGTTATTTTCTTAACTGCATTAATGATTTTATATAATTTGCTATTGAAACAAATGCACTGAGTATACTAATGCCTCAAAGCCATATGAAATTGAACCAAAACGTAAACACACAAACAAAAATATATATGTACCGTATATACTCGTGTATAACTCGAGTTTCTATAAGTTTTTAAACGCCAAAAATAGTTGGTCTTACTATACACAAGTAATTTTTTTGAAGAGATTACAAATCATGCATTTTCGGTGAACAGTTGCATTTTGCACAGGGCATTTTTCTGGTGGGAATTAAAATTCATGCAAAAATTTCTGAGGTCGCATTATACATAAAATCGGCTTATCTATACGGGTAAGTCGTAATATTTCTCATATCAATGGAATTAGTCCGTAGAGGGACGAATTTTAGATGTTTAGCACGGTAAGTCGTACGGTAAAGTGTTTTAATGATACATTGCACAGACACTTTTACATCAAACAAAGAATTAATTGAGTTCGGAATTTAAGCCTTGGTAATATTAAGATTTCAATAATTTCTACACGGATTTAAACTTTGTTTCATAAAATTTGATTTAATTTCATCGAATTCGAACTTGAATATCAGACACGCGAGTTACTAACTGTAGGAGGGGTTAGTAAATAAAATACAATTTACAATTAGTAAACCATATGATCGAATGCACTTACTTTTGCTGACCATGAGAAAGCATTTGAACACTTAGCAGGTCGGGAAATGAGTGATAACGATATTTACTTTTGTTTTTAAATATATACAATCGACTACACTAAGCTACAAGCAAAACACAGGTCGATAAAGAAGAAAGATTTTCATAGTATTTACATTATTACTTCACACTACATTCTGGTAAGTAAACAGGAAAAGCGTTAGTTCGTAAAATTAATCGAGTAAGGCCGGTTGTTGGTGGTGTTATACTAATTTCAATAATATTTGAATTAAAAAAATGTTAAATATCTTATCTTAATAAAACTCACACTTTATGATATTCTCAGCATTCATCAGTAGAATTTTCACTTCAATTCTCTTCATCACTGATGAAGAGAATTGGTATGAGATAGGAACCTCTTTCTCTTCGTTTCTAATTATATTTTCTTGTCTCTTAATACTGTATTTACACTACTTATATTCGGAACGGACATGAGCTTATATTTTCATTGTTATCCCAGAGTTTCGGCCGTCGTGCTCTCCGGCATTTCTCAGGTGTATATCGATCTGGGTAACATACAGGGAATTCTGTACTGAAACTTTATTTAATCTCCGGGAGTAGACTTCTCGTTACACTTTGTGTGTCTGGCGATATCTTCAAGTTTTATTTAATTAAATGCTGTTCAGTTATTATTCATCCTTTTGCACTTAGTGTAAGTTAAGCCTGTCCAAACTAGGGATTGAACTCCCAAGCATTATATCACCAAATTCACGAACCAAAGATTTTACCCATTAGGCCATTGTCAACATAAACATTGATAAGAAAAAAAAATGAGGAGAATAGAATATGTATAATATAAATAATGGTGCCTCCGCATCCCAGAAATTCAAACAACATTAACTTAATACTCTGTTGAATTTCTGGAAGGCATACTATTGCTATGTCTGTTCAGATTTCTGCATCATATTTTAAATTTTCTGATAAGTGACGATACAAACCGCCCTATTTCTGCTGCGTATTGATACTGATGTCCCTAATATTGAGATCACATATTGAATTGTCCCTTTTACTGACGACTCTGCATTCAAAACTTCTCACCGTTAATAGTATTTTTTCTTATTTTCCTTTACTAACTTTTCTACATCTATTTTCATTATCTTGTTTTCAATAATTTGTTGAGAGTTCATCGCTATCGAAGCTCATCCACTCGGCCGTCTTAATGTTATTTAGCAATCTTTTTGAGTATTATCATTAAGGACGTTTTTGAACGCCTCGAGCCAAAAATAATATTCCCGATTGACAATAATGCGAATCCTATAGGTACGCTGATAATGTTTCACTGTCACCTAGATTATCAGAGAAAGAATCAATCATAGCGTTGTTAGCAGAACCAATGTCTTATATAACTCAAAGTCTTTTTAAAATGTTTGGCAGAAGATGGGATGTTACTTAAAACCTTTAGTTATGTCATATTTGGAAGAGTATACATAATATTTAATAAGGTTTTTATAAATCGATCAATAATGAGCTTTGTAAATGATAAGTCATCTGAACTTCAGGATATCAATGCAGATATCTCCTACGGTTCGCCCTTTGGGCATTCCCAGATCTTTGGTAAACATCTATGCGGGCAATACCACAGTTCATAGCCGATCTTCCGAAGCCCAAGATGATCGGTGCCTTCTAACTGATCTTTCCTCTGACCTTCGTCTAACAAGTCAATAGGGATATAATTGGTTTGTAACTTTCAATACTTCAAAACGAAGCAAATATCGTTTCACTCTCACTAATCACATCCTAGGTCTGCTCCATTTCTGATAAATGGCTCCACTCCTATTGAGGCTCCAAGCTTTGAAAGCCTGTAGTTCTCAGTTTCATTTTAAACTTCAAATAGAACTCCTATATTCAATCCATTGATTGACAGGGTCGGCTAAGTCTATCTCTCCAGGACCTATTTGACTCGTCCATGATTGCAAGAGTCCGATTGGATACAAAAATAGAGTACTACTCATCTAGAAAAGAACTTAAAAATACTCACATCACTGAGTTCAAAACAGTTATTATCCTAATTTGGTTGATAGTTTATATTCCACTCTGCAACCACTTTCCAACAAACTTAAATTGCTGCACTATCAATATTTCTATAGTTAATATTTAGATTAGCTATATTTTATCAGTTCTAAAATTTACCGTTTCAGACCTTTACGTGGTGCTATTTCCACGGACTGGAATCGCTCTCATTTACTACGTATCCCAAATATAAGAATAAATTTGAATCCATACGGCCAAGAATTCAACATTAAGCAGCACACAAATCTTTACTGTTCGAGAAACCTTTTCCTAACACGTACTCTTGCATTCATAAAAAATACCATTTAGTTAAAATTTTGTAATTATTATTTAAAAAGAAATCTTACAATTTAAAAATATTTTCTCGCTTCAAATATCCTGCAAAGGGATGATAAGACGTGGGAAACGAATCAATCATTGAATCATTGAAAATTCTGATCGTCATACTCTACATTGAGTGGCTCTAGTAGCTTTTAATGGGTAAAACCATATATATATATATATATATATATATATATATATAATTACATGAATCATTCATACAAAAAACAAATATAGAGGTTGACTTAAATGGCGAGAATACATCTTCGCAAACAATTTCAATAAGGTACACTAACCCCGAACCTGTATATGAATCATATGATCCCTGTTCATAAATTCCAGTTGCATAAGGTCTTTTTTAGTTTTTACAAGCTTTCGTCTGTTCCTACAGACATCCTCAGGTATGGAAATAGATTTGTTCTTGTTTTTACTTCTCGGTAATAAGAGGCCAACGAAAATATAGATGTAATCCGAAAAAATGCTATGTGAAATGTGTTATTGTTTTGGAACGTGCGGTCGCAACGCTGAGTTTGAATTTTAAATTTTAAGGTTGTGCGTTTGTGTACAAATATAGTAATAGGATAATTCTTTTGTACTGGTAGGTTTATATATATATATATATATATATATATATATATATATATATATATGAGGATCTTAGAGTTTTCATTTACAGTCTGCCATCAAAACAATGAACACTTTTACCTGTAGAATCTACCTCTCTGTAGACTTTAATTCTTAATTTATATAAACAAAATGTTAATATATATCATGTTTAATGGATGCATATCTAAGAATATATACATTTATTTGAAACAAAATACGAAATGATAAAGCGCAATCGTGCGAAAGTAATCTAATTTTAAATATTTTCTGATATTTATTAAACATTTCCAATTAATTTAACATCGTCGTCTGGCACAAAATTAAAAACGTGAATAATTTAACAAGTTGATTTGCTAATACATTTTTCTGTTTGATGCTCATCTTCCTTTATCATTTATCAAAAGTAAACGACTGATTTCGGGTAATTGCTTGATGCTAGGAAATAGAAGCGTCAGTGTATCTTTTAAGTATTTGTTGTGATCCAATACTTTTCTCGGTTTTCGAAATTAGAGCATGTATAGAAAAAATAATATTATCGAATTATTTGCTTGGAATATCTGAACACAACAATCAACAAAATGGTCATGAATTACGCAAGAGAAAGTATCTAATATTGAATCGGAATAATATTGACCACATGTTTCTTTGAGGAAGTGTTAGAGTTTGGATAAGTTTTCATTCATCGATAGTTTTCAGAATATATTCCGCATTCAGATTCTTCTTTTATATGCCGGAATGGACGAAGTTATCTCTTCCGCAGTTTCCTACACATTGTAGCTGAGAGTAATGTTTGTATTTTCCTTATCTTTCCCACAACATGTTATTTTATCCATTTACACAAGATCGTCACATAGG
This sequence comes from Acanthosepion pharaonis, assembly GCA_903632075.3. NCBI lineage: Eukaryota > Metazoa > Mollusca > Cephalopoda > Sepiida > Sepiidae > Acanthosepion > Acanthosepion pharaonis. The sequence continues at coordinate 3,333,704 of CAHIKZ030003813.1, forward strand.
ATACTCATTATTGATTTTAATAAGTCCTGCCATAGTCTAATTCATAAAACAGTATCTTCTCATTATGTGCTCGAGAAATTTCAACTATTTTCTTTCTGTTTCTAAAAGTATCCCTTTTATTTCCATTTCTATTAAAAGTTCCTTGTTACTGGAATGTTCTCGCCATGCTATTCGTGGTATTATTTTAGAGAAACACATTATTGCTGCTAAAGTATTTTCTTCATTCGTGAGGATTCACTGTTATATAAAAAGACTGATATTAGATAGCAAATAATCACCATTTTCTTTTTTTTTTCTAATATTTTTCAGTTTACTAATACTTTTTTTAGCATTTTGAAAGCATCTCTAGCTATTCCAATGAACGTTCAGATTTCGATGTGACATTTCCGTCACCTTTTATGACAATCCTAGCATAATTTATTGCTTTTCTTACAAAATTTTCTTAATGAAAATATCGCTAACATGAAACACACACAAAGGCATATTTTTTTTACAGCGATGTTTACCACCCACAAGGCCAGCGATCGACTTGTGGTAGTAGATTAGAGAATAAGAGGCACAGTTCATGCGGATATTCGGGAAGATAAACTGTTAACCTTTTATTGAACAAGTGTAGATTGTAGTGATCGGGGAAGTAGACTTTTGGGAGGAGGTCACATGACTCAGCGCTTTATGTTAAGAAGCTCTTCAATTAAAACATAGATCTCACCTATTGAATATAAAGCGAATAAGGGTAGTTTTCTACAATGTGCGTGGCATGGCGAGTCTTAGACATGTAGATAAAACTGTAGGAATGTAATTCGTCTGAACACTTTCGATGGACATAGCTACAAATTTGCGACGTTTTGTCTCTGAGAAAGGAATTATAAGATGGAAAATAATTCTATTGAGGCTGAAAAGTGAAGTGTGGGTAGCTCCTGCCATTATATGGCAACAACTCACTATTTCCTGCCTGATCTGGCTCTTGTGAAGACAGAGGTTAGCAGGACGAGTCAAATATCAGGTCATCCCATAAGTTCTGTCCGAATTTTGAATAAAGAAAACAAGTGACCAAATGTTACATTTAATTACAGATTCAATCAACAATATATTTTCCTTGATTATCTATGACTTCCTTCCATCTATTAACAAGCTTACTAATTCCATTACTGTAAAATCCTTTTGCCTTTGATTCGAAGTACACACAAATGTCAGTTTTAACCTCTTCCTGTGTTACAAAAGCTGTTTCTTCCAAATGATTCTGTAAGCTACGAAACAAATGGCAGTCTGAAGGAGCAAGATCGGGAGAATAAGGTGGATGAGGAATTTTCTCCCAACCAAGTTCTTCGATCTTATGTGACGTGATTCTTGCTGTGTGGGGTCGCGCATTGTCCTGATGAAAAATCACCTCTTTTCGATTCACTAGAGCAGGTCTTTTTTTCTCAAAGCTTGGTTCAAACGATCTAATTTCTGACAGTATATTTGAGCATTAATTGTTGCATTAGGTGGTAAGAAATCAAAGTGGATTATTCCTTGGCGATCCAACCAGATTGAAAGAAGAATATTTTGCCCATGAAGTTCCCTTCTCGGCTGTGGCTGGGGTCCTTCCCCTTTACCAAGTCACTGTCTACGACGCTTAACATTTCGATAAAAGATCCATTTTTCGTCGCCCGTCACAAGTCTATCCAAAAAAGGTGAAACAAGTTGGCGAGAATAGAGAGAAGAGCAGATGTCAACTCGGGATTTGAGGTTGTTTTCAGACAATTCATGAGGCACCCATTTTCCAAGTTTCGGAACTTTTCCAAGTGGTTGAAGATGACGATGAACAGTTGTATGGTTTGAACTGAGAATCACTACCAATTCCTCAACTGATAAAGCAGGATTTTCATCAAGGGCTGCTTCAAGAAGCTTTTCATCAAACTCAATTGGACGTCCGGTTCGATCTTTATCTTCAAGGGTGAAATCTCCACCTCTGAATTTTGCAAACCATCTTCTGCAAGTTCTTTCATTCACACATTCCTCTCCATAAACTGAGTGAATGTTTCTGGCCGCTTCTGCTGCTGAGTTTCCTTTCTTGAACTCATAAAGCATTATGTGCCTCAAAAGATTCTTGGGTACCTCCATGTTAGCAGGGTTTCAATCAAACAAAATTTATTTTTTATTGTTCTCTGAAATAAAATTTGATCAGTTTTAATGCATCTAAACATAAAAATAATGTTCAGCTCCATTAGACATTATAAAATACTCTTTAAATTTCGTTCGTTTTAAAAAAAGTAAAAAATTGGACAGAACTTATGGGATGACCTGATACTTACTGTAGCGATACAGTATTTTTCCAACATCTTTAGCTATGGATCGTATACAAGAGTTCTACTTGAGGTCTGGGTTAAATTATAGACCCAGCTAGACCACCTGCCACACGTTGCGTAAACCTTGTTTTGATGACTATTTACATTTATTTTCATGAAGAGTTTGTGGAAGTAGAAATATTTTAAAAATACATTTATTTGCAGTTATTGAGGTTGCTTTTAACATTAAATCAGTTCTCTGTTTGAAAGTTGAACAATAAGAGCTTAGAATGTCATAATTCGGAGTGATAGGATTTGATACAATAACATAAAATATCATTTCGGGGCTGGACGTTATTCCGCTGTTTAGACCTCTATTTTGTTTACATGAACAAAGAAAGAGCTTAGTTGAAAACACACATAATTGTTAAAAATAATCCTGTATATTATAAATAAACCAGAATAGCATAAAAGATCTTGATGTCCATATCCTGTACTTGTTTGCCTGAAATTGGGATCAATATCGGTCATCACTAAGCTTGAGTTTTGATTTTTCATTTAGATGTAAATGATTGTTGGATTTCGCTTTGTCTTTCATGTTTTTTTTTGCGTTCTGAGTTAAAAAAAAAATCCTAAAATATGAAAAAATAAAAGTTAGGATTAATCCTTTCATAAAAAAACAAAACAAAAAAAATAACATAGTGATACACAAACAAGATATGGCGCCACTGCTTCATTAAATATAAGATAGGCGTGTATTAAACAAGAAAGAACATTGTACTAATAGTTCAAATTTAATGATTAAATTAGCTCCAATGTAAGAATTTTAAAGATACGTCAGAAACCAACAGAAAAATTGAATATATAATAGCGTCCATTCCATCGCTATTTCAACGGCAAATTATCTGACTGTCTCACCTGCTAATGAGCCCACACTATGCTCTTCTACATTTACGATGGAGTAATGGATAGCTGGTCGGATTGAGGAATAGGAGATCCGAGTTCGCAAACCCAGTCGAATCCATTACATTCATTTACGTGCTAATATCCTTGGAAAAGATATAAATTCTTTTCTCCCCCCCCATTTTCCCGGGTAAATTGCGGGACAGACAGGGTTCTGTAGTCTTGGATGGCAATTGCTCTACCGTAGAAAATAATGGCTACCTACTTCGGGGGGAAAAATCTGCCTCGTCAGTCATGTATCGAATGATATATGATCGCCTAAGCGTGTTTCACGCATGGCACATAACTGATTGTCTTTCCAAAATATGCGGGCCAGTAGAGGCGAGCAGATTTTGCAAATGAATAAGATAGCCACTATTAGAAAATAGACCAAAAATCGTGAATAGATAAATAAAAGCTGCAAAGACCTTTGTACCGATTTAATATTTCGCAGACATAGCGTTTCATTCGTCAGGTTAAATTAAATCTATTGAATCAATTAGTATATACCACATTTATTTATTTTTATTTAATATTTATTTTAAAAAATATTTACTATTTACAAATATACTATTTCCTGGGATTTCT
>CAHIKZ030003813.1:3342500-3345000 GCA_903632075.3 Acanthosepion pharaonis
ACAGCGATGTAGTGTCTAATCTCTTATATGTCCGTAAATGTTTGACACTTTTCTCACAAATGAAGAGACTTGAGGAGACCGAGATGTGATTGTAGAAGATGAACCGTAAATGAGGGATTTAAGAAAAATGAGAATAAAAAAGAAAAGAAACTTAAACTGTCAATCAATAAGAGAAAACTAAAATGTTTCACTCACGTAATGCGTGCTTGGATAATTTAACACTTCCGGAGAAACAATGGGAGCAGGAAGTATCCTTGTAAGTGTGTGTGCGTTTTTTTTTTTGGGGGGTGACGGATGACAGAACAGGTACAAAGACAAATGTTAAAGCAATAAAAGTTATGATACTTGGGAGAGCCATTATCGGACTTGTCCTTATGAAATTGGTACATGAAAAAAAGATTATGTTTTGTCTAAAACTCGTTCTATATTACGCCAAGCTTTAAGACATATAGACGGACATCGTTAGAAACAAAGAAAGTAGCGACTGAGCTTAATGTGCGGGTAGCTTTAACACATACCAGAGCGAAATTGTAGGGCGGAGTTCAAATTCTGATCTCACCGGTTACGTTCACTTTCTCACCGTGATCTTCGGAAAGACATGAATTGCTCTATTATTCCCTAACAAGGGAATAATATGGGTTAACTAGTAGGGTTGAGTGATCTTTCAAGCGTTGGGTCGTAATCTGTCGGCAAAGAAGGGAAATTTAATTCCAAACTATTGAGAAGGCAACGGGAGCCCTCCCTATTACTCTTGCTTCGAATACAGGTCAATTCATATGTAAGAAGGAAAATAAAATTTTAGAGAGCCATGGTCACCTACATCATAAATGGACATGGCGTTCTTTTTATGAAGAACTAATAAATAACAGGGATTGATTCGTAAAAAAACGGCAGGATAAAATAAATACCCAGATATTTTTTTACTGATTTCGTATTACTATAGTATTCCATGAGTCATTGGCAGCCCGTTGCAGTTTCATAAACGGATTCCGCATGTCTCATTCCATATGGACCGCAGAGGAAGGTGATGGAATCAAGTGTGTGTTTACTTCCTGGCAAGGTGACGTCCACCTTAAACAGGTTCACGCCATCGGCACTTTTTTCTACTTTCACCTTCAACACTTGCAAAGCCAAGCGGCCAAAGGGGATGGATGACAGGAACAGGTTTTGTTTAAAATGGAAGCTTCTAGTCCTAAACGTGCAGGTTGGTTCTGAACCAGTTCGCTGACGGTGAATGTATCCATCAACATAAAGGAAACGATCAGCAAAGAAGAAATTGAATTCTTGGATACGAGATAAAGCCGACGAGGACAACAGCTACAGGTTTGATTTGTTCAATCTTATATATAAAGTAAGGTGTATATGTTTGTGCGTTTGTTTGTCTAAGCAACTCCTCCGCTCCCACTGGTCCGATTTCATGATTCATTGCTCATTCAAAAGCCCTAAAAAAGTTAGGCACAGTTCAAGGGGAGTAACTCTTATTTTCCTTTTGTTTCCAAAATTAAAGTGCACGTTTATTATAAACTAGCTCCTATGGTGGACTCAGAACTCAAAATTGATCGCTGCATTTAAGTATTGAATTAATGTTAAAGCTTACCATTTAAAAGATCAACGTTAATTCTGCAGCAGATTAAAGACGATTTGATGTACGTAGATACTTATTTTCTGTAGAAACAATTGTTTTTATTTCATGGATGACAGAACTGTGGACAATTTATAAGATGAAATTTATATAGCGTAAAGATAGGGAAATAGAAATTAGAATTAGTTATACATTCAACATTTGAAGAGTTAGAGAAACATAATAGCTAATTTAATAAAACCTATATATGCAATCTATATGAATAAAAGCGAATTTTGGGCATTACTCTCCCACGAATTCTGAGAGTAAAATGTCCCAGCACTACTTTATATCAATTTACATCCTAAAAGCTCGATATCTGTATTATATATTATTTACTTCTAGACAATATCACTCATCAGTTTTAACTAATTTTCATATTGATTTCATATTTAATTAACTGTTCTTCATTATTGTTTATTTATTCGATGATTGTTTTGATTTTCATATCAAAAATAGTTTTGTTTTAGAATATCGTCTTATATAGAGCAGAAAAGTGTTTGAAATTCGCGATTTACTTGACATTCAATAAGTTGGATTCTTTGTGTAATACTTTCTTTAAATTAAGCCAATTTATGAATGAAATGTTCATTTAAAATTTTTATATATATTTAGTCTCAAGAAAATTACTCGATATTTTGACAAAACTGTCATAGCAGAAAATAAAAACAACCAAAGTAAGAAAACGATAAAGACATAAAAATAAATAGATTACACTGAAGTAAAACCCGTCACGTTGTATGTTCATTTGAAACGTAAGGGCAGCCCGTATTCTACAGTCTAGCAGTTGTAGTGTGTCTCGCGCAAAATAGCCTGATGAATCCAGCTTTCTTTACATTGGTATTGACGTAAGAGTTTTCTTCTTCTAGAAAGCTAATT
>CAHIKZ030003813.1:3347500-3357500 GCA_903632075.3 Acanthosepion pharaonis
GTGGGTTTTGGCAAGACACAACACATAACTCGACCGAGTTAGTCGTAATAGTTGTATTCAATATTCAGCTGTAATCCTATTATCCTCATTTTCTCTCGTACTAGACAATTACCCAGGACTACTTATCATGAATGGACTGATCCATTCATAATAGTAACGATTGTAACTGAGACTTTTTCACAACAAAAATGTTAACGAGTTTTCTTGTTGGTGCATTTTTTTTTAATTATCTCGGTGTTGAATGTATAATGGAAGAGTCTACATTTGTGTTAGACTTTCTTAAAAAACTTCGAGCTCTCATATAACTCGTGATTTTATCAAGTAAGTTAAATGTTTGAATTTTTTTTATATCTCTGATGCAATTTTGAATTCACGCAACTGATCGTATGTTTTGAATTCTTTAACTTCTGTAGTGGTGCGAAACCCTAACCTAGTATAGATTCAGAGAATTCAAATCCACTTTAGAATGTCAACTCCGGAATCGTAGTTACTTTCTTTTCGTTCATACTTGTTTTGATTTAGCAATAATACTCAACCAAATGAATTTAAAAAGAAAAGTTTAAAATTTTAAAAGCTAAATGTTTTAAATCGAAAGAAATAACAATCAAAATTCGGAAAGTAAAATCCCGTTCATTGTGACAACACCAAATCAAAATACAAAATCATAGCAAAGAGACGACCACGCGTCCTTGGAATTTATTCTAATTTCTTTTTTTCCTTACTTGATAATCACTGAAGACATTCGAAAGCTTCGAAACGTAAGAACTAACATGAATTGTGAATAGTAAATTTACTTCTTCAACGCCAATTTACATCAATTAATCTGGCAACAAAAATGATCATACAAATAATAGACGTCATTTAACTGTTGTTTTTAACAAAATCTGTTTGAATTAACTTTTGCTGCTCCGAAACATCCAATAGGCAGTAAGAATTTGTATACAGTATTTCTTTTTTTCTTAAAATTAAAACCAAAATGTCTATCTCGATTTTTTTTTCAATTTTTGAATTAGTTGTTATACGTCTAGATAAAATTGAACTGCATCCAAATTCCGTTTCATTTCATTTCGTTCGCTTTTGCAGAAATGCATTTCTTCACCCCCCCCATTATGAGTTGAAATGCACGGCGCACCGAAGCCTATCTTTAGGTATCAGCCTGGTTAGAAGAAGAATTTTAAATTCAAAATCGGTTAGACATGATCCTATTCTATACAGAAAGTCAACAGTTTTGTGACGGAAAAGAATGTCTGAGTTTAAGTATTCTTTGAGACTGCGTGTACGCTTCGAAACTAGCATTATTTCTCCATATCAAATATTTCGGTTATAGCAACGAATTAATTCTAAATCTTCGGATGTTATATGACATAATGCTATTTTGACTATTGCAAGGAGAGAATTTCCTTCAAGAATTAAAATCAAAGCTAATTTTTGAAACATAGAAAAGATTAGATAATTTTAGTTACATTACACTGTCGCTGTGAAGGAGATCCAAAAAATAACCAGTATTAACAGGTTGCTAAACAGAATAGGAATTGCATCGTGTTAATATTAGCAGGAACCTTGTGCTTGCAAGGAATTTCATTGCCACTTGAAATACTAAAACTATTTTGAAATAATTAATTATTATTATTATTATTATTATTATTTTTGCTATTAATATAACATTAGCATCGTGATTTTTTCCTACGTTTATTTCCTTAATTGATAGAGTTTCGATCATTGGTTTTAGCATTCGTTATGAAGCAATCTCCATCAATGTATTCATTGATATTACTGGTGATAGTGGTGTTGTGTTTGAGTGAAAATTGCTTCTTATCAGACTCTACCTACTTTTGACTACCAAAATTCATTTCTGCATTTACTTGTTCCTCTTCACTTTTATTATCATCTTCATTGTATTGTGCAGCCTCTTGTACATCAAAATAATATTTGGAGGACGAGATTAGATTTTTATTGCATTTGTTATTTATATCATTTTTATTTGGGCTGGAATGCTATGATTACTGAATCTTTCTTCTAGCAAGTAATGCCGCAACACGCTTTACACTTTCTACATCTACGATTACTACTACTACTACTACTACTACTACTACTACTTACGCCCATTTGGTTCAATAGCCAGTGGTCGTTGAATTCTCCAATCTATCAAATATCCTGAAATCATTTCTATCTGCTTTCCAAGAAATGCAATCTCCTTTCAAACTCAGACTAATATCCTTCCGTCTAATAAAACCGAAAACGGTCGAATCTCATATTGCTTAAATATTTTACGGATATTTATTTTTGAGCGAAGTCATTTTTACTTTCTTGATTGTACATTTTCGCTTTCATTTGATATATATATATATATATATATATATATATATATATATAAATACAGTAAACATGCATGTGCACATGTATATTTACTAGTACAGTAAAGAGACACACGTAAATGTATATTATTCATAGACACACACACACACTATATATATATATATATATATATATATATATATATATATATATATATATATATATATATATATATATATATATGTGTGTGTGTGTAAAATCAGTTATAATCTCTTAGGTCATACATGCTTACATATTTATGCGATTATGAATATAAATGACTGTAGTGTATATATGTATGCTTTTATGTATACATGCACATATTAGTCATTGCATATATAAAAAAATACGTACTCATGCAATAACTACATACATGAATATATATATATGTATAAATTGTAGAGAAATAAAAAGAGCGAAAGATTCTATCTCTCTCTCTATATATATATATATATATATATATATATATATATGAATTACAAGCCAAACCCCAGGGAGAACACCCCGGGGGAGAAATGGCCATCTGAATTATGATTAGATCAGGCCAGATATTCTTCCAGAGCCCTTGAACTATCTATGTCTGTTCAATATCTATCGATTTATCTATCTATCTTTTTATGTTTTAATATGATCACACATAAGAAGCCCAATAATAAAAAAAATCATGGAAAAATGAAATTCGAAGCCAACATTTTTTCAGTTTAACCTGTATGAATCTATATACGTACTATCAATAACAAGGCACATAAGTATATGTATGTAAAAATAAGCATAGGCATATTCTATCTATCTATCAATCTCTATATGTATTAAATATAACTTATTTTAATAATATTTACTAATATACTATTATCGTCATTAAGCAGTGACTAGCTATCCTGTATAATAAATGATCTTACTCAGAAACGAAAGCTAGGTATTATTATGTATCTATATGCGCAATGGTTGGCTTGTTACCCCTCTCAGACTATCATCGACGGCTTCCGTAATCGATTGTCTACACAATTTGTCTCACACGGCTTGGATCAACTCGTTTTATGCATTTCATTCATCTTCTATCACTGGTATCGACTCCGCAGAATTATCAACGTATCCTTCATGAGAAATCGTCAAAGGTGAGATTCTAAAATTGGTTCCCCGGTCGGAGTGCTACATTTCTAACCATACGGCCGCGTGCTCTCGGCCATTAATTACGTAATTAACAAGCAAACAAAAAATATAAAAAAATAATTAAATAATTGTAGTAGTAGTAATAGTAATAGTTATTTCACGCTATAAGGTTGGATTGAGTATACATGATCATGGATTTTGATGTTTCAAATAGTTATCTCTCGAGAATGAATATAAATTTCAACTGAAAAATTTTCTAAAAAGATAACAACGTAAAAAATATCAATAGTGAGACACGTTGGACAATTCCTGAAGGTGATAGGAGAGGATTATAACCCGAAACATTGAACTGGCGAATTCAGTGAATTAATCACATACTACAGGAATTGGCTACCATCAGATGAGGCCGATAGAAAAAGTGGAAAGAAGCCTCATTAATATCGGAGACAGATTCACTCAGCGATAATAGGCTTGAGAACACGTGCAACAATCCGAATATGAAGCCAGAAAAAAATCTTTCGTAATAATGAAATAATTGGTAAGAATACATCAATCTGGAACAGTGAAAAATGGAAATAGTGAAAGAAAATTTGGACAAGAACGACTGGAGGCGTAAAAAGCAAAACCTGAATGAACACTGTCGCAAACGATATGTCATGGAATTGATAATGCATAGAACACCTTAAAAGTAAATGGCATCCCTTATCATGAAGTTTCGAAGAAAATGTTTCAGAAACAATTATCGTTTTTATATATTTTAAACTACATCGTAAATAAATGCTAGAATCTGGACCAAAGCGAATATAAAAACAGACATAATAAGACTGGAAAGTGTTCTAATATAACAAAAGAAAGGACGGCTGTAGAAAAAAATACTCTAGAATCTTGACATTCAGATCAATAACACTATCCAAGCAAGAAGATCATATGTGGTTAATGTGAACAACGAATAAAAAATGGCTTGTCATACTGTATAAGTGACTGTTTCGGCTGAAAACACCGAAAAGAAAAGAAGCAAACACAACTCTGTTAAAATGGCAAGGATACTGGTGATATCAGCCGCTTCCTTATAAGCAAACAATCGACCATTGATTGGCTAAGCAGTCCGTTCGACATTCAGATGAAATTTATAAAATATTTCTCCTAAAATATTTTTTCTGGAATATAGATTTTTAAAGTCAACTGTTAACTCACTTTCCAGTATTGATGAGGGTTCCTTCTAAACATTTGTTAGGAACGTCATCATCTTGCTGATATCACTTATTCTTTGAGTGACATGTGATACCTATTTTAACTGTTACTGTCGTGGAAAGTCCACAAGTCTTATGATTTCTCGCATTTGACACAGTTTTTGCGAGTAATGCGTTAGCGCTAGTCCCTCGAATTTCAATGTAGGATGGTTCTAGCTAAGTCATTTTTACCATTGATCTGAAAATGCGGTTGTATATAACTCATACTAGATAATTCTGAACCTGATTAACGCTTTGCATGATATCCATATTTAAATTTCGACATGAGGCGATTATTTAAGAGCTTTTGGCTTAATGTTTTCGTTTTTGTAGTAATTTGTGATAAATCTTCATTAAAATAGGATTAGAGTTGTACACTCCAAATATTACAAATTTGGGCCACTTACCATACGACTAGAAGCAACATTGCTGGGAGTAGACACTATGAGCTATGAGGGGAACCTCGACGAGTTGCAATTATTAGCAATCTTATGTCGCTAGAACGATTAAGATTGAGTATTGAGTTCGATCTCTACTGAGTGCATCATACTTTCGAGCTTGTGTCACACCTAAGCGGCGCTTAGAATATAAAAGACCACCTCGGCGTGGTGTAATGATTAACAGTTTTGTTTACGACTGAGTAGTGAATATGATCCTCACATGGTGCCCCATACTTTCGGCCCTGTGCAAAAGCTATGATCCGATTAGAAAATTACCATAACAGCGCTACAAGGAATGAAACTTATCTGATACTATTCGCTTTCTCCATTTTCTCCATTTTCTACAGTCGAGCAACAGCAATCTCGATTTTGAATCCCATGAATAAATCAGTGAGTTCTTCAATAATTTTTCCTCGTCCCTGAGACCCTGGCGAACAGTATATTTCCGATCACGACAGTTTTTTACCTACAGTTACAGTCGTCAGATATTGTAGGAGAGCTACTTAAGATCTGATATGGTTAGTTGTCAATCAATCGTCAGTTGTAACCATTATGATCTATTTAAGACATATATAGGTGCGAAAAATGGTATTACTATCAATAATATAACCTTTCGTAGTACGAATACATTTTATTGCTCGAGTTTTGTTTTTCAAATATCCAACTGGCACTTGTCTTACCTAAATATGCTTTCTTTAAGCAACAGAAATTGATATCAGGCAGAGGTACTTCTAAAAAAGTGAAATTCCTCGTGTAGTTTTTCATGTTATGGCGGTTATCATTCTTGAGATCTTTCACTGAAATTGAAGTAGGTTTTTACGTATGTGTAAAATAGAATTCAGGTTAATTAAAGGTTTATGTAAGATCAGTCCTCCACCATGGCAGTGAATACTGGACATTCTACTCCATATTAAAGAATAGACTTATAGAAAGAGAAATATGTTACTACCGCAGGATGCTGAGAAGACTGTACAGGATGTGATGGATAAATTATCGTCTAAATAACGCAAAAATGAAAACAATATTGACATCCCTTTGTAACTGGTATATTTACTAAGAATACACAAAAATATCTTAAAATACTAAAGAGTAAAGTTTGTTCGATAACATCGCCATTGGCTTCAACCAAAGCGTCCAGGCGATTTTGGAATCTCCTGCATCTCTTCTGGATGGTCTCTTTGTTTAAGTTGGTGAATGCTGCCATAATCCTTACCTTAAGTTCCCATTTTGTTTTTTACATAGAGTTTTGTTGGTCTCTCGTTCAACTGAGTCCCACACAAGAATCAAGTTAGTGTTAGTGGTTGTAAGTGGGGACGTGATTGCAGAAATTGATTTGACAGCCATGACTGATTTCCCTGCTTGTGTGGCATGGTGCAGAGTCCTGTTGCCAGATACAGTATCTGCCAGCAACCACTCTTTTGACCCAGGGCAGCGCTACCTCCCCTGTGTTAAGTAGGATGCGCTGTGGGAAGATGAAAGGAGGCATAACGTCGCCATCACAAGGATTCTCTGCACTATCCTCAGACTGACAATCAAACACAATTAAATGTTCTTCCGGGCCGAATGTAAAGCAATACAGCACGTCCTTTCAAAATTTCTAGTGGAGTGAATTGCGTCATGGTGCACTTTTTTCTCACAGCCGGTATCCATCTGGCCCTACTATACTATCTAGTCGACAAAATCAAAAGCAAACAACACGCATGCGCAAAATTACAAATATACAATGGCGAAAATTTACTTTCGCACCCTCTAAATTCAACATGTGAGCAATGACACAATTTTAATGAAAACTGATACAAAAAACGACAGTCATACTTAACATCAGAAAGAGACACTTGGCATTCCTAGGGCACATAATGAAAAAATACAGAATTTGACAATCACTGGTCATATTGAAGCCAAGGGGGACGGAAGAATGAAGTGCATAACCTACATAACGAGCTTATGTAAATAAATGGCAGGAAAGGGTTTAGAAGAGATAAAAGAATAGACAACACTTACTAAGTGCTACAAAGGGCAAGGAAATATGGAGGGTTATGATCGCCAGCATCTTGAAGAGACATGATTCATAGAAGAATATTCTGTGTAATGTTTGTGGTTTATCTCAATCTAACCTCTGTTAGGAAAACCGTATAACATATTCTTAATGTCGTCGCTATTTGTTTAAAGGGTTTGGAAACGTTGTATATTCAACCGCTTGATATGAATAAACTACACATTTATAAACTATACATATATCCGTTTGTCTCATTAGAAAGGCGTGATTATTACCACAGAAAATAAGTTTATTAATCAATTTCTCACATGTTATTTTGTCTATGTGCCTTGAATCAAACTACAATGGAGATTTGTGCCATCCAGATTTCACTTATTCTTTCTCTTTTGATTATTTAATATGTTTTCTTATTTTTTGTACTTGTGATTATTCAATACAAATTTCAAAAGCATTTCAATATAGAGGGTTGCTGAATAAGGGATGGGCTGTGAATGTAAGTCCACAAATCCTAAAACCTAGACACCGCCGATATCACTTCTAACATCAACAACTTTATATCCATACTCATACACTCTAACACTCTATCTACAAAATTCATTATTCCTAAGTCTAGAGTCTTTACAAACGCTTCCAAGACAATCGGAGATATAATTAGGAATAAAAATAAACCAAACACCATTTCAGATACGGGGATTTATCAAATAATGTGCTTGCAATGTAAAAACACTTATATTGGCGAAACATCTCGGAGTCTAAAATCCCGTATCTATAAAAGTGATCTACACCTAGGACAGCTTTTTAATCACGCTCGTAATACACAGGGAAGAAACTGAGCATTAATATGACTCCACCCCAATTAAAAAAAGAACATAATTTTTTACGTTAAAAATACTTCGAGGGAATCCTGATAAATATTTTAACTATAAACCTCAAAAACACTATATTACATCAACAACATTTTATTAAATAAATTCTTAAACAATATAACGTGTGTTTCACTAGCACAACCGTTGTTTGGCTAAAACATTCCCAAATCAACACGTGGACAACAAACAAACGTAAATAATATCTACTAGACATACGTAAACACACATTTATGAATATATATTATCATCCAAATCTCCCATAGAAATGCATAAATATATGATACACTTACATACATAAAGAAATATTTACGGTTTTTTTTTTCAGTTAGGCTTGGAATCTGTTAATTTCTTGAAGATTCGAAATAACGCGACGTTTCTCCTTGAGTTCGGAACGCCATAAATCAATCTAACGTTGCTTAACTAATCGAATTCACGTGAAGTCTGATTAATCAATAAAAATCAAACAACACACAAATTAGAAAAAAAAAATCAGAATTAATTTTTCTCCATATCTCATTCTCTGATGACTCTTTAATAAAAGGGAAACAGGTTTAGATTGATAAATGTTCCCTATTTGTTTTATATCCTGTCATGTGAATGTAAGTTGAAGAAATAGTAAAGTGAAGATTATAAGTATAGGGAGGATAGGTAATGATTGGCACTAGATTTGAAGAAGTTAACGTAATGATTGGGGCTGCATCAGTAAATAAGTCCTTTCCACAAAATATCGGTTATTGGGACTAAACTGTCTGAGTGAAACGGTCTTCTTAACAACGGAATATATCTAGAATCCGGGTGAGTCAACCCTAAGGCCATAAGTGTTCCAATCTTCTGTTTAAAGGAGGCATGTAGTACTTATTACCTTTTCCTTTTCGTCTGAAATGCACTGAAAGAAAATGCAAATTATGACAGCCAAGTTCAACGTGAAAATTAGATGTCATCATTCTTATTCATGGGACGAGTCCAAGTTTGCAGACTGAATCACTTGGCCTTGATACTATTCCATGCTATTTACAGTTGAAAATAATAGACATTAAAGAGATACCATTACGGATATTTATTAACAATCAACGGTTATATTTTATGATCTAGCTGATTTTATTTTGCCAAATTCAAGGTCCTTTCTGTTTGAGAATAAAAATCACCTGAATTAATCACTTATACATCGATGGTTAAGAACACCTCAATTATATGATTAGTAATTCATTTGTCTCAAAAATGAAAAAAAAATCTTCTCTGCGCTTTTTTCCTTCGGAACGAGGGCGATAATGGCTAACCACAGCCTTTACTCTCCTGTAGGGCTTACTAACAATAGTCTTTTATCATCTCTTCCACTCTGCATTCTGCAAATCTATTCCCCTAAGCTTGCCGACTAGGTAGCTTGCAAACCCCATTGTCACTTTTGCCTTCAATATGCCTTGCGTGTGCCAAATTTTCCACACCACCCTTTTTATTAATTATTCAAAAAAATTCAGTTGTATCTTTCAGATTCTAAGTATAATTAAATTTTTGATTTGAATTTTCCACAAAACTTTCTCATTACTTACACGTTCAGTCCATGATAAACACAATAAACTTCTGTACAACTGCATCTATTGTCGTATGTTTTCTTTTAACAGGGAGTAAATCCCCCAGTATTCACTGTCACATACCTAGATCAAAATAGTAATTCAGCATTACTTTATTTGCTTCTATCAAAATATTCCTCTTTCTTAATACTTTGCTTAGTTTTTAGAAGGCTAATTTGACTGTTTCGCGGATTTCCTTGTTCTAACGGATTTCGGTGTTATATTTTACTTCGTCGGTTAAATGTTTCCTCTGATGTTTAAACTTCTGTACTTGTTTGATTTGGTCATCTACAATTTCTAATTTGCGTCTCAGGCTTTTTTCTGCTGCTGACCACCATGCATTCTATAACAGTTAAATATAATATAGTATATTTTCATTGCTAAAACAGCAGATCAGTTCGAATAACATAATCAACTACTACAAATATTTTTCAGTGACTATATTTTCTGTCTTGTT
>CAHIKZ030003813.1:3362500-3395000 GCA_903632075.3 Acanthosepion pharaonis
AAAACTGCCGTAAAAGCAGGAAAAATCGATTATTTCCACTATAAATGTCAATTTTGGTGCAAATCCGTCGAGAATTGCGGCCGTGAATTCGTTACACACACACACACACACACGCACACATCCTGCCTTTTATAGATAGAGATTCGAACATGAGTGAACAGAAACGATTGCTGTTAATATATTAGACTTCCTGCAATGCTCTATTGAGTTATTTCATTTTCTGTTATATTTATATTTAGCATTAATGTTACATATGTCTTCCTTTATATCAGTGAGTGCTGGACGATCTCCTCAAAGGTGAAGAGGAAACTTGAAACAACAAAAAAGTGGTTCTGCAGAAGAATACTGAAGATACCGTAGATCGAACCTGTGAGCAACGACAATTTTTGAATGAGAAAATAGAAACACAATAATAATATTAATACTTTGCACCAGGAAGAAAGAGTTAGAGTATATAATGAGGAAGGGGTCCCTTATACTCTTATAATCACGCGACAGACAGAGGGACAAAGTTAAACAAAGTATAACTTATGACAGAACATTGTTCAGGAGAAATAGCAGAAAGACAAAGGTTATTAAGAGCTACAAGTGACAGGAAGTCCTGGAAAACTTTAATTGCCTACCACCCCAGGGGACAAATATTTAAAGAAAATGAGGAAGCTACTTAAAAATATCAATCAAATACTTAAATTTAAAAAAAATGAATAGAGAATTCAATTATAATTATTCTGTATTTACATTTGTTATCTACAAGCATTAATATACACAGTACATGTACGTTGTAATTAACAATAAATACACATTTTTTCACTAAAATATTAATTGCATCCTTTTAAGCATATGCATTTTTTAAAAATTTTAATTATTCTTATATGAAAAATAATGATATCTTTGTAGTAATTGGTGTAATGCCATTGTATGTTTATGTTTGTAGACCCAAGATGATTTTCATTTTGTTATTTCTCGACGCTCTAGTCTCCCCTGAGGAAGATAAGCAGCATAGAAACGCCGCATTTTACTACTGTGGTTTGAATAAGAAGCAGATGTTTTACGGGATGAAGTTGCTATTCCTACGCCCAACTGGTTTTGAATTCAACTTTGTCCTCCTGCTCTGGTTGGCAACTTAAAACTTGTTTACGCTACTATTCGTCGTTAGCTGGAAGGAGGCGGAATAATGGATTTATAATTTTCTAAGTGTAATTGTGCCAAAGCGAAAACAACGGACTCGGCTGGAAATTGAACTCAATACGCCAATCCTATATAGCATGCCTATAACTGCACATTCATAAACATGTTCTGTGCCAGATTTTATTAATAGAAATAAAATACCGGATTTTAAAGTTTAGCATATTCTGGTGAAGGATAAGAAATATTACATTATTCGGACTATTGTCCTCATCTTTGTCGCAATATTTATCACAACGTTTTGGCCGTTGTGCGCTCCGGCCTTCAGGTGGGTGGAGTTTCGAACTGAACCCTTTATTTCGCTCACTGGGGTAGACTGTTCTAGTTCCACGTGCCATGTTTGAGTTATCAGTTATCTCCTGCTAATTTCCCTCTGAAAGTTCTCCACTGCCATAACCGGGTATTGAACTCACACTCTTCCTGTCACTGGATCTAACCAACGCCTTTATCCACTGTGTCATGTGTCCTTGAGTACATCTGGGTATGGATTTCTGGGTATTATAAACCTAATTTTTCAGCAACCATTTTTACCAGTACTCATATTGCAATTTTGCTGTTATCAATTCTTGTTTTTACCAGAGCTCGTATTGCAACTTTGTTGTTATCATTGCTACCAACCACCTGAAGAAGGCCGGAACGTTGTGATAAATATGGCGAGAAAGTTGAGAACAATAGTCCGAATAGTGTAAATAATGTACATAATACCTCATCTCTGAAGAAATATTACAGTATTATTTTAACGGAGCAGAACTGTTCAATGTTCTTTTAAATTTCCATTCATTCACGCACGTTCATGGTATATAAAGTAGGCACTATTATTTTGACAGAGCAGAAATATTCATTTAAAAAAAAAAATTCTATTCATTCGTACACATGGATAGTATATAATGAAAGCAGGCAAATTTCAATACACACACACACATGCATGAAAAATAAAGCTAAAAATATACTTTAATTAACAATTCACAGTTCTCAGTATTTCAACTTGTATCTGTTTCTTTTTTCTATATTTCTATCTATCTATCTATCTATCTATCTATCTATCTATCTATCTATATATATATATATATATATATATATATATATATATATATCGGTATATTCATAAATATCTGTTATTGTTTAGAATTCAGTTTTCGTCAATATATTTAATGTCAACATATGCGTAGTTCTCATCCGACATCCGAAGTTAAGCAACGTTAAACCTGGTCGGTACCTAGATGAATGACCGCTCGGAAATACAAGGTGTTGTAAGCCTGGGTGTGCAGGAGGTGTAATGTATATCTCTATGTAAAGGAATTCATATCGAGAAGGACCACATCCAATACTTGTTTTATTATTGGAAGCAGGTTGCTTTTGCATAAAAACGGGGAAAATACTATAGACTTTGGTTAAAAGTTGGCAAAGTAGATTTAAAATGAAAGTCTTATTTTACATTGTTTTTAATTTCTTTTTTATTCAAAGATACAAATGCTTTTTAAGAACAAATGCAGTGAATATAGATTCATTTCCGAGTCAAAAAATTGAAACAATCAATTACAAATTGGGTTGCCTTTACGGAATTCTAAAATTAATATTTAATACATGTAACCTGTTTTCACATTTCTAAAATTAAATACATAATAACGATTCAGAAATTTTATATAAATATAACAGCTAACTTCACAGTGAAAATGTCAATCACAATCAAATACATATTCCCATATAAAGGATAAAAGTAACAGTTTTCTGAGATACACTTGTCCAGACTTAAACTATTAGGTTGGTGCAAAAATAATGACGTAATAATGTCGTTTTTTGACGTAAAAAAATACGTCACAAAACGACATTATTACGTTATTATTTTGCACCAACCTAATATATTAACAACTGTATCTCATGCTGACAACTGACACGAATCTTAACGCACGTGATACTTTCATAAACATTTGAATTTGAACAGGAAAACAATATATCAAATAATATTAATGGGGGAAACATGATATATTTGAAATCGTTTTAAGGTCGGTACAACGATTATATAACTCGCCCGCTTTCACAAATGTAAAAACGAGCCAAAGGGAAAGTCATGTAAAAACGGAAAAAAATATGCCTCTTTTTTCATATGATTTCTTGGAGGATCCCATTTTTTTCAAGTGACATAGAACGGGTTGTACTATAACGTCGTACAAAGGAGCAAGAAACAATATCGCTATGAGAGGTGGACATCTACTTCTACAAAGAAAATTGAATTCATGTCTGTCTCAAAAGATTATTTCGAATTGATCTCTGTCACAACTTCTCTCAAAATATTTTGTACATGATTTGTCCATTTTACACTATTTCAGTTTTACATAAAGAAAAAAAATCATATAATTATACACTTCATATGCAGGGTGCGATGACTAAATTGTCGCCATTAGATATTTTTTTTTCACGCATGCGTGTTGTTCGTTTTGGATTTTATCAAATGCAATCTATAGTAGAATCAGTTGGGCACTGTCTGTGAGATAAAGAACAACATGACGCAATTCAACCCGCCAAAATGTTTTAAATGGCATTGGCATTCGCACCGAAGTCTCCACTACGAAAATTTCAGATGGTTTGGGCGTGAATCTGAGTACAGTGCAGAAGATTCGGAAAGATTTGGATGAGTCTAAGGGTGATTACGAAGATGTTTGGATTGATCTCTGGTGATGTAAACATTATGCCTCCATTCATCTTGCCACAGGAACTCACTCAACAAGGATGCCTACATCATGTGCTTTAAGCGAGTAGTGCTGGCCAGGGTCAAGCAAGTGGCTGCTGGAAACGCCTAGGTCTGCACCCTGGCACATAAGAAGTAGAGCCCAGTCAAATAATTTCTGCGACCACATAACCGCTTACATCTGGCCACCAAACTCCTTAGTTTGCAGCCCAATTGATCATTATGTTTGGAAACATTCCGGCGAGATACCAACAAAACTCCTTGTAAAACAAAAGATGAGCTGAAGGTAAGGATTATTGTAGCGTTAAACAAGATCGACCAGAAGAGTTGCAGGAGATTCCGAAGTCGTCTCGATTTTGTTTAATTATAGTAGATATATCTTTTAAAATGTCAGTGTTATTTTCATTTTTGCATAATTTAGACAACAATTTATCCATTGTACCCTGTAGATATGTATTCTATGCATATATATATATATATATATATATATATATATATATATATATATATATATATATATACAATTCGAATAATATAACTCACTTACGTTTTTTTTGTTGTATTATACATATATTTATATAAATACATTAATTAAATTTGTTATATTTATAGGGTAGTATATTTCAATATCGGCTGAAAATTCTTGTAAATACAGAGGGAATAAAAAATGAAAAATCCATGGAGACACGGTTCAGTACGAAAATCAGATCAAAATCTGACGATCACTGAGGCGTGGAACTAGCAATCAACATGCAAACCTTGATTCCTTAATCTACAATTTCTCTCCCCCTCCCCTCTAACTCTCTCTCTCTCGATCTCTCTCTCTCTTTCTCTCTCTCTCTCTCTCTCTCTCTCTCTCTCTCTCTCTCTCTCTCTATATATATATATATATATATATATATATATTTGTTCAGACGTTACTATATTTATTGTTTCAAAATTAATAGAGTAATATATTTTCTTTATAACTTTTTATCAAGAACACAGGCCAGTAAACGAAATGGATAGCGTTTAAAATAAACAAATCCTCTACTCAAATACGGATATCGAATAAATTTAGGTTTGATAAAGTACAATATGTCAGATTAAAAAATAAATTCCATTAATTTTTAAGAAATTGTTTTGTTGATGTTTCAGATACGAAATTGAGCTCATATGTGTTTTAAGAAAATTAGATTGAGTCAGGGTGATTTAAAGACAACATAGAACCCTGCTTTATTGTGACGTTGTCCGTAGACCTGCCATAAATGCACGGTGACTTGTTCTGCAAAGGGGGGGGTCATGTTCGTGTCTTATCGGGTATCTGATAAAATAACTTTTAAGTAACATATATATATATATATATATATATATATATATATATATATATATATATATATATATATATCCCTTCCAATTCAGGAAGACATTTGTGTCACTAACAGACACAAAAAGAGATCTCATATATCAAATATTTAACATCGAAAAAAAAAAAAATTATTTTTAATAATATGTGGAAATCTCCACGTTTTGCTTGATGAAGGTAGCGAGACCGGAAACTCGTGTATCAAAATTATGGAAAATAAAGCATAAGATATTTTTTAAAATCCACATTACAAACAAAAACCTTTGCGGTTTCTCTCTTCTTTTTTAATATACACACTTTTCTCTCATATGAACTACTATAACCTCTTCCCATTATATATATATATATATATATATATATATATATATATATATATATATGAGGTGTCACAGCAAAATTGTCCAAATCGTGTTACCGCAAAATTGTTTAATTGTTAGTTTAATATCTGAACCGTTGTATCGTAGAAATGATTAAAGATATTTTACTGAAATTCTCAGAGGTTTTCATAACATTATTGGACTTTGAGCAATAAGAATGTATAAATAGTTTCCAAGCTTAACAGAGGAATCGTGATGAAATCGATTATAAACGAAAATGACATGTTTATCATTAATTAATCATAGCTAAGGATCGAAAGCTCATGAAGGAAATAAAGATGATATGTTATTATTATTATTATTCCAGGATCATGTTCTAATTTATTCAAGATGATCTTCGCCCTCTCTAACACATCTAACTTTCTGTCCTGGAATACAAAGTAGCCTCTTTCTTTTAATTTTTTTTTTTTTTTACTGCTTTTTGGATGTAATAGTTGAAACTTTTCTCCCACGGGTCAGATGTGTTATGAATTGAATCTTTTCTAATTGATCTCTTTAGCTTGATGTTGAAGTGATGATCCCTCGTCCTGCTGTGACCTCCTGAACTAATTTGACCCTCAAATGTTTCCTCTTTTTTTCTTTTTTGAATTATTTACCGTTCTCTTGATGCTTCTTGAATTGAATTTGAAGATGGAAGGCAGAATATGAATTTTGGTATCATTACTGAAGGCCTGAATTAATTTTTTTTCTTAACAGTACTGAGTTGAGAAAACAGTGTGGCTGACACAAAAAGGATTTTAACCTATTCTCTTTCTAGTTGAATAGTTCAAATGTTTTTGGGTGATTCATATGACAAATTGTATCAAGATGGCTAAACGTTTTATGTGAAAACCTCGAAAAATAAACTCAATTAGTTTCGTGTTTGTTAGATATGAAAAAAAAATCTGATAGGGCCAATAATGCTATTATACGATTTGGACAATTTTATTGTTACGTATATATATATATATATATATATATATATATATATATATATATATATATCGCACATTTTCTATCATCACCTGAAGATTGCGTTTTACTTGAAACTCAGAGTTGTGCTACCGGTGAGGAAAAATGTATATTGATATTAAATTGTTTTTGAATAGACAGGCAGATAGATAGATAGATAGATATTGTGAGATGGGAAGGAGATGACTGCACTGTCATACAAAAACTCATCTACAGGGAATTATCATCCAAAATACCAACTCGTGTGTGTACGAGCACACACGTCCAAGCATAGAATATCATATTTCACTTCTCACGCGATATTCTAAATATGAAGAAATATAAAAAAAAATGGAAAAACTATCTATCTATCTATCTATCTATCTATCTATCTATCTAATGACGCACACATGTTTTGGTAATAGGGAATATAGAGAAATATGAATAGACACACACGCTCATTGACAAGTGTACTATTTCTCTAGAATTTCTTTGGGTACTTTCATACATAAATGTGCCACGCATGATTCTAGTGTTTACATATATCTATGGATGCAAATATATCTATACATGCGTTTGATCTCTCTCTCTTTTTTTCTTTTCTAACTCTCACATACTCTGTATAAACATATATATATATATATATATATATATATATATATATATATAAACCTAGTGAGCCAGATATAGATAAACCTAGTGAGCTATATTTGTATATATATATATATATATATATATATATATATATATATATATATGTGTGTGTGTGTGTGTATCTATCTATCTATCTATATATAGAGAGAGAGAGAAAGAGAGAGGGTGAGATGTTTATTTCTTTGTATATGTATTATTAAACAGGGAGCAGCAGAAAAATCTCCAAGAATTATCTCCCACATAATGCTAATAAATTAACAGGGATTTCTGGGAGATATATGTAGGATGTACTTTTGTTTCACCATTTAACAAATTGTTACATAAGGATTATTGCTTAATTTTTAAGTGAATATTTAGATATCCAT
The DNA here is from genome assembly GCA_903632075.3 of Acanthosepion pharaonis. NCBI lineage: Eukaryota > Metazoa > Mollusca > Cephalopoda > Sepiida > Sepiidae > Acanthosepion > Acanthosepion pharaonis. The sequence continues at coordinate 3,370,043 of CAHIKZ030003813.1, forward strand.
GTAAAATGATTAGAGCTGTTGAAGAGAATATACAAAATATGTATGTGCAAATGTCACCTATATGTTGATAAGAAAAATGCATCATCTCTAATCACTAGCAACCATTATATTCAATTGAAACTTCGATCCCGAGAAATGTTAGGTTTAGAATAAATTCTTCTATATGCGCGCCATTTATTCGACGTATAAATCGGTCTCCGTGTAAAGGCGAGAATATATAAAGTGATTGTTTTATACACACATCTATCCGATGGGACTGTGAAAAGACGAGATCTCAAGTCAGTCCGACCAAAAATCTCTTCTGAAAAATATATATTTGTTTTTACTATTTAACTAGATTTCCTGATATATATGTGACCACAAATTTCATCTATCTATATCTATCTATCTATATATATATATATATATATATATATATATATATATATTTGCACTTATGCAGCAAGGAATCTCTGTAACACGTTCTCTCATATTAGTAATAGTAATTATCAACATTTGTGTTCATTTGCCAATCGTAATTCGCATATACTACCGTGCATGGGCGCCTATTGAAGGAGTGCAGCCAAAATATCATCGAAAAGCAGCTTAAAATCCTGCCCCTAACTACTATTTTTGCCTGCCAACCGAAACTGCAGCAATGGCCAAAGAGAGGCAAGGGCCTGCCATGCCCACTGCATCACGTTGGGAAGTGAATACATAAGAATTTGAGGCGTTAGTTGGCAATGGCCCCAAACGAAGGTAGGGTGAGGCCGATCGCAAGGGACGACGGGTGTGTAGTAATAGAGTCTCGGTGTACGGGATAGGATTAGATTGAGGATGTGTGTAGGGTATGGGTCGGGGTATATGTGAGTAAGTGGGATGCAACGTTAATTTACAATGGTCAATAATTCTGTTCATCCCTCTGCCATATAGTCACATTCTTTTCTTCGAGTTTGCGAATATTTTTCTCTTGTTTTTTTTTTATTTTTTTTTTTATTGCTTAATGTTTTTCTTAAACTCATGCTTTCTTGCCATCACTACGTTACAAATATTCAGTGAATTTGTGTGCATGTTTTTCGATATTTTTCACGCTTTATTTTTGGGCGTGAGTTTTTGCAGGTTTTTTTTTTTTAAAGAAATACTTTTACGGATTTATTTATTTATTCTTTTTAACACACCTTCTCTTGTTTATTCTCTCTTTTTTTTCGCTTGTTTTTATTAATTTTCTCTTTTTTTTAAAGTTTTTTTTTTTTTTAATGTGCTATTTTGCGCCATCATTTCAGCTTCCCAGTATTCGTTTTGGTTTTATTCTTAAATGTTTGCAATTTTTTCCTCTTTTGTACATTTATTTTTCTTCCTTTTTTTTTCTATTTTCTTCTTGTTATTTTTCCAGTTAGGATTAATTTTGAGGTCATTTATTTTTAATTCCGATACTTAGACTAATTCTCTTATTCGTCTTATAATTTAGCAATTCTCTTTTTTCATTTTCCTTCTCTCTCAAACACACGCACACATTCCTAGATACACGTGTACGTTATTACATTTCTAGATAGAATTGAGAGTTAATATATTTCTAGATATATACGTATGTACAGCTTCAGAATCTTTTCTTTATTCACTATCTTTCTTACCCATATTTCTTCTTTCTATCATTATTTTTTTCTCATAAAAACTATACTTGCGAATCGTTTTTTCTACTTTTTAATTAGTTTTGTTTTCGTAATGTTCTTATAAGCTGACCATTCCCATATTCTCTATTTCCTTCGTTTTTTCCTCACTTTATCGTTCATCTGCCTTCCAGATATGATTAATTTTCTAGTTTGTTTCGTCATGCTATGCTTGTGGCTTTCTCTATTTTAATTAATTTTTATTTTGATAATATTGCTTTTCTTTAACATCGTTTTACTGTTTGTTCCTTGCAATTTTATCTTTCTAATGGTCATTTTATTTCAATCTACGTTTACAGTGCAACTCAAGCCTTCCCACATCGAACAGAAAAAAAGTCTGACAATAATTTACTGAATGTGATTGACAAAATAGGTGCATTAAAACAAGAAAATATATTTTAAAATTGAGATTTCAGACATTTTCACAGTGATCTCTCCACAGCCACCACTAAATAAAAATGTGTTCATATTCCTGCTATAAACATGAAATTCATGATTATTTTTCTTCATTTTTGTTCTGAATAAATCAAACAATATTTTTAACTTTTTATAGGGAATTAATCTTTATCGAAAAATATAACATACATCTTCCAACAGAACACCATAAACTGTTAATATATTTTGAAAACTCAAAAGGAAACTTAAATACGAACCCTTTATACTTCATACACATCCCTACCAAAATATCAATGCAAACTCTATTAAAAAAACGTATAACAGAAACAGTATGAAAAATACTTCATATTGTAAAGCATCATCTCTAATAATTGATTGAAAAGAAAACAGAATTCACCAAATAACCTGTATCTGAAACAATCATGGATTCATATATAACATCAAGCTATGCCAAAAACAACAATGGTTCAAAACATTTATCTGTCTTTAAATATCCTGTAATGTCTAAAGGGGCGTTAAGCAGAAAGTAAAACAACCTAATCATTCTCACTTTTTTAGATTATAATCTTCCTCTGTTTCGTCTTTTCATTTCTTATCCTATCCTTAGATTTTAATACTCTCCCCTTCAGCTTCTTTAACTCGTTGGTTCCATTAATTACTATTTATTAAACAACTTCCAATATTATCTTTGAAAATCTCTTTAAATTTTTTTTCAATAAGATCCTCTTCTTCGATCTGTGTTTTTCGTTCTCCTACGGTATTATGTTTTATTTTTTAATTCCTTCTACTTATTTTTTCAGTTTTCTTTCCTAATGCTTTTCGGAATTTTTCGTCTTCTTATTTTTTTTTAACATTCTTTTTTCTTCTCATCTTCCTTCTTTCCACTTCTGTTTTTTTCTTATTCCTACGTGCTATCATCATTCTCTGAAATAATTGCTTTCTTTCTTTTTTGTTTGAATTGTAAATTCGGCTAACCAAATCTTCCCAAGATGTTGTCTCTTTGACTCTTTTTTATTTTTTTATTCTCAATTCCTTTCCTAATATTACTTTAAATTTTTTTCTTTCTATTATATCGCTATTCATCATACTATAAATTATAGCAAAAAAACAAAAAAAAGAATCAAATCGAACATAATTTTAATGTCAAAATATGATTTGTTCATTTGGCCTTATTGTCTGGAATCAGATTTTTCTGTGTATTTTTTGCAACGTTCCTTTCGGTTTTTCTTATTCAGATTCTGGATCAAATTTTCTTGATTACGTTATAACAAATTTCAGGGAAATGAAAAAGATATGATTACACTCTTCGTTGATGATGAGATAATCCTCTTCAACGAGTAAAGACAAAACTAAGTGTAGGTCTCAGAAAGTACGCCAATTAAAGCTGTTCACGACTTCAAATACTTTATCGCTTGAATGACCTACTCGTTCAAAGCCTTTCATGTGAGAAGTGCCTTAACTTAGTCAGCCGGCAATTACCTGTCTTAAGGATGAAAATCAAAACATAGCCGCAACATGAAGATAAGTACCTTCCTTTCTACAGTAGAACCTGTTCTCCAGTATGAAAGGTAGACATGGGTCACCAACAAAACCTTCTGGACGAGGCTTGGACGGATGCTAAAGTAAAATCTTACGAACTAAATATACTCTGGAGTGCCAACCTAATGAACTAGCAACTCAAGGGAAACTAATCCCAATCTCGAAGAGGATAGAATTCAAAATGATTAAGATTACCTGACATTGCTTACGCCATTAAAAAAAGAATTGAATCCAAACATTTCTTATGGCAACAATCTACAAGGAGAAAGAAAATGAATGGCAGATTCCAGTTATAAAATATCGTCATAGAAAATCTGAAAGAACTCAAATCAGCTACGATCGAGACAATTACGGGACCATATGCTAAGAGGTTGGAAAGGGAAAAGTCGGCCAAGATAAAATAAAAATGGCGATGCAAATTTATCTGATCATAGAGCAGTTGACAGAGAACATTCACACAATGTTAATCGATTGTCTAATGCAACTATAGTGTGAAATGAAAAGGTCAGTTACGACCGACAAGTGAGTTCGATCCCCAGGGGATGCTCCAGACGTTTGGCCTTATGCCATATCTAAGCTATGCTTTGAAAAACACAGGGTCATTTCGACGTGGTGTAACAATCTATCTTACGGGGGTGCGGTAAATAGCATAAACGATTAACATAAGCAAGATCGGACGTTCGCTATGACTGGATTGGTTTATTAAATATAGGATGGATATAAATCCATATAACTTGAAATCAGCCCTATCGCCGCATAACATATAAATGTTTCTTATTCCTTACTTCAACCAAGCTTTGATAGTAAAAGAACATAGTGATCACGTATGCAAACAGTCTATCAGTCTATGTCCACCCAGTAGACTTCTCTGTGTCGAGTATAGCGACACATGCTAACAACGTCTTGTTCTTATGTGATTCCCGTGGCAAAAGAAGATTTTAACGGGTGGAATTGATAGTCCCATGATCAACCAGCGGCGAATTTCTACTTCTAGACAGTTTAGGGACTAAAGCTACAGAACTTAGCATGTTCTGCTCTGAGGAGAAGAAAGTGATTGATACCTTTTCGAATGGTATTTGTATGCAAGCTAAAACAATCGCATATCTATCTATTGTCTATCTATTTGTATTACTTACACGTATTTGTAATGGATACACGTATTTAAGTAAACACTACATTTATTTATTAAACAGTATATTTATTTCTGTCTATCGGCCTGAATATTCGAGGAATCGTATTAAAGAAATATGTGCGCAGTTTGGCAGGATACATACATGCGTCCACCTGGGCAAAGGAAACCATCATTAGATCCGACGTGATTTATACATCTAGGTGACGAAATGCGTCAATTATCAAGCAAGAGATAGAAAGCACATCGGATCAAGCGACGGTAAATAAACGGAGCATTAACTCAAATATTAGTATCCTCCAAAAATAACATTTATGTAATATCTATCGAATTGATAAATAAAATCTATCACTTTCCTGGAAATTACTGCCCAAGTATCTATGAAGTGTCAGGTATATAAGAACGCATCATTAGCGAGCTATAACGTAAACTTATGCAGTTTGTAACAGATTTCCTCTTTCAAGTGTATTATGAGAATTAGTGGGTTAGCATCCAGTCTGTGTGAGGTAACGAAAAAGCACACTGCATCTTGACACGACCCGACAACACTAGCGATACAGAGTTTCTTGAAGCTGGCCATGTGAGCGGGAGAAACGACAATTACAACCGCTCAGACACCAGGGGGTGCCCACGGGTGTAGTTCATATTCAAAATGACTGTGATGTTCCTATGGGTCGGAAGTAATAAGTGTTATGTCATGGCGCTCCACTATTAGCTGCAGGTCCTCCAGATCAATACTGCGGCTACATCGAGAAGCTGGACAGGGAGGATCGACGTACGCGGAAGACTGCTCCCTCCCAAATGGCATAAGTGACCTAAGAGTGGGTGGTCGATAAATTACTCGATCAGGTCACCCGCAAAATTTGGCTTCTTAGCGTTCGTTATTGAAATAATCAGTACTAGTAATATGGATAGGGTGGGGGGCTTCCTCGAAAAAGAAAGCAAACAGTAACCCCAACATATCAATGCAACAATTAAAAAAAAGATAACTTTAAAAAAAAAAGACGTTTTCAAATCTCGAATGAATATTTCACACTTTATGCAATCATCAGATATACCTACGCTTTAATTAACGTTAGATAATCGCTTGTAGTATAAATTTTTGACGTGATTTTTTTCGTTTTTTTTTTTAATGTTTTCTAACGAGTAACTGCCTAAATTTGCCGTTGAATCTTGGTTAAATTACTGCGACACATAAGCCATTTTGGCATAGTGTTAAAGGACAGATATTATATCTTTCTTTCTATCTAAGAGAGTTATTATATATATTTCTATTTGATGGCTGTTACTCATTCCCAAGTATATCTGTCTGACACGAAAAGAAGTTAATATTCACTGCGGTCATCTACACAGAATATATGCATTTCTTCAACGCCCAAAGAGAGAAAATTGTTTACACTGTAACTATTTTGATTATACCTTAGTTATAGTCTCTTAAAGAAAGTGCACAGTTTTACGGGATCAGTCGTTGATCGATTCTTGGACGCTCAATATCTCGGCATTGAAGACTTATGACTACGTGCTAACAAAACCTCTGACGGCTTTGGAAAAATTTAGTCCAAACAATTTCCTCAAAACTATAATATAATATAATATACAGAATAAGAGTATTATATATATATATATATATATATATATATATATATATATATATATATATATGCACACACACACGCTTGCTTTATATCTGGCCGTTTCATTTATCTACACTACAACTATATATATGTGTTTAATTTTGATAACGAATAGGATAGATTTGGCAATCCAACATGTTTCCCTTTTATTAAAACTTCATCACAAAATGAAATATGGATAAAATGAAGGAAGGCATTCCGATATATTTACTTTTGTATTGTTTGAATTTCGTTGCTCAATTATATTTCGCGGCTTTTTAAATCAACTTTAGTATAATTCGTGACGTTCCATATTCAAGGAAAGGCAACGCGTCCATCCGAAGTTTCAAAGAATTAATGAATTCTAAAGCCTACCTGTAAAATACGTACGTATTGCTATATTTATGCAAGATTATAAAAGTTCTCGTTTGTGTGTGTGTGTGAATCAGATGATAATGTATATTCGTAAATGTGTGTGTGTGTGTGTGTGTGTGTGTGTGTGTGTGTGTGTGTGTGTGTGTGTGTGTGTGTGTTCGTCTTATAGTATATATTATGGTTGTTGTTTTTTCGTATGTTGATTTTGGAACGTTTTTAATTACATACCATTTGTTTTGGATGCCTATACTTTAGATGCATTAAGAATGTACCCAGTCATTGTCGTTGTAATATAATATTTTTAAGTGTATTTGTAGTTGTTAATATTGTTATAAGCACACTATCGAAATATTTCCTCCATAAATATATAATTTTTGTATTTAATCCGAGTCAAAGCATGTAAAGCAATAAAGACAATAAGACAAGGGTTTTTTTAGACGTAGAAGTTTGTAACAGAAACATTGCTAAAGAGCAAGAACAAAACAAGATCAATCAGGACGACAGTAAATAACAATTCACATTGTATTTAATCTTTGCAGATTAAAGTTGACTGGAAATCATGGAGCCGGGAAAGTGTTCCCCAAGCGAGAAATACGAGAAAATAATCTATTAGCTTAGGATTTACGGTTACATCTAGTCAGCGCAACTGCTGACCTAGCAATGGATTCAATATCGTCTTTCAATTTCATGTCAACCGAGAAAGTTAGCCCGAGAAGGCGCAATGAGTCACTCTCCTGGGGATTAGCGTCAGCCTTGATTTTGGAAGGCAAAAAGTTGTCTCTCATATGGTTAATAATTTAGGAAGCGTTAACGTTAACAAGCCATGTTTTGTCAAGTTAGCAATAGACGGAATGTCATTTTGGATATCAGTTGCAATTTTGACATTATCAGACTGATCAGACTTACTATCGAAACAGGAACAGATGGTTATGTCTTCAGTGTAAATATCAAGCTGAGAAGTGATGTCATCGAGGAAGGTATTTCAGGAAATTTAAAGACAAAATTAAGACCAAGGATAGACCCTTGGATGACAGCTGAATTAGCATGAAATGTACAGAACGAACGGCCGTTCAGGATTACTTTTATGCTCTTATTTTTATTTAGGGTGACGTTGTTAACATCAAAGTTATGGGCAGTTTTGTTTCTGTGTATTACGCGCGAGTTTGAACGGTTGTCTAACCGTAAATCTCTTTTGTGTTTTGAATCGGGGTTTTAAATCACGTGTTGTTTCCCCGATATGAAGGCAGAACTGGAAGTGAGAGGAATCAGGAAAAGAACTACAAATAATAGGAAGATTCTGATCCTCTACACCCTGAAGAGAAAGGCACATAGAAGTTAAAATCTAAATTTTAAAAGGCCAGAAAATATTAATAAAAAATAAATTTCTTTTTGCTACAGAAACAATTATAAAACACCTACTCACAACTAAAACTTTTAAACCGAATAATGCCAAGATTTAAACAAAACAAAAAAGCAATTAGGAATTTTATATATAATTACATATGAGGTAATATCAAATCTAGATCAAATATTGATCGGAATCTGGTAGAATAAGATAAAGCACGTATAGAAAACGTTTATCTAACATATCACTTTTATTAAAGCTATATCGATAAAAGGACGTAGTTACGACAAAAGGGACGGATGAAAACAATGAGTAATCTACCTAAAACGCAGTACGTTCTGTTATCTAACCTTTATTTCCTCCATATGTCTCCTAGAGATTTCAACTGTTTTTATTCAAAATATTAGTGCAATATTTGTTTTTTTTTTAAACATCATTTTTAATAAAATGTTGCGTCGATTGTACTCTCAATATCCTTCTGTAAAACCACATTTCTGGTTTTTCAATTCTTGTCTTCATGTGTAGGGAGATTAGCCAACATTAATTTTATTGCAAAATACTAAAGAAAATATTTTCTTTCGAGAGAGTTCGAACCTGTGTTCTTCCTTATTTTGCAGAAATCAACCAAAAGATTGACTTCTTTATTAAAAACTACAGAAAATCTAATAATACCTCGGTTACTCTGTTTAGAAACAGATGCCTCTTCATCAACGTGTATTCACTAAATATACATAATTGATGAAGAGGCATTTAGATTTTAACTTCTATAAATTTTAGATAAAATATGCAGCATCCTATACATTATAGTAATAAAAAAAATACATAAACATAACGAAAATATACTGGAATTTTAAAAACAACATTCATGCTAAAATGTTCCCTAAATTACCTACACGCCTCCTTATCTATCTATCTATCTATCTATATATATATATATATATATATATATATATATATATATATATATATATATATATGTGCGTGTGTGTGTGAATTTGATTGTGCGTACGTTTGCTCTGCGTAGGCGCACCAAAATGAATGTGTGTTCTTAGGATGCTGCATATTTTACCGGGGTCAACGTTGATTGCAGCACTGGATCAATCAATAAATGTTTGCATTTACTTGAAACATTTTACATTATAAGAATAATAATGTTGATTTTTCCCGCTAATAAGAATACACAATGATGTCGACGATGCCATGGGTCAGAAATCTGTTGGATTATAAAATTTGTATGGTTTTAAATGCAAGTAATGACAATAGTCAGTGAAAAAGTTGATGTGAAAAAACAGACATGAAGACAAATTTTTAAAAAAATCCATATAAAATGGACAAAATAAGGATTGCATAACAGAAAGAAAGATTAGAGTAAGGGTTCATGTTATTAAATTGATCAATGTTATATAGTGTGTATAACAGCAAAAGTATCCAAATCGTGTAACAGCATGATAATCCTTCCCACAAAAGGTTTTATATCTAAAAAAAGACACTAAACTAATTGAGTTTTTTTTCCAGGCATTCAGATGAGACTTTAAACCATCTTGACACCATTTGTCGTAAGAGTCATTGAAGAAAAGAGTTATTCATTTAGAAAGAGAACAGATTAACGTTCCTTGTTTGTAGTTGTTTGTTTATATAAAAAGTAATGTGAATTTCCTCGTGTGTATGTGCGTGAAAAACGAAGCAAGAGAGAAAGTGTTGAGAAAAGTTTCACGTAGCTTGGCGAGGAAGAGTGTAAATATCACGTAGCTTGGCACGAATGAGTGTACGCGTCACGTAGCTTCGCGAAGAAAACTGTATGTATCACGTAACTTGACAAGGAAAATGAGTGACTGAGTAAGGGATTCTCTTTGAAGCCGTGCACATCGTGAATTGATGCTGCTCCTTCTCCTTACACTTTTGTCCGTCTGAGGATTTTAATTAAATACTCTTCAAAGGGATCACGAAGCATGTTTAAAAATGTTAAATATTTATTTTCAAAGTATTAATTTATTAGCTGGAAAGATGCGCGGATTCTCCGATTCAAAAAACATTTTTTGACATTTGATGATTGACAGACTTGCTGTTGATTCCCATCTTCGCTCCAGATATGTAACAAGAGAAATTACAGAAAATCAAAGGAAGAATTGGAAAATATAAAATCATGTGAACGACAAAGGATAATACTCTACGGGAGAAAATATCAAAAAAATTAAAATGTTTATGATTAGAAACGTGGGATCTAATGTGGGTAACTGAACTTATAAGAAAGCTTAGGTCACTAAATTAATAATTAATGAATCAGAAAAAATACGAAAAGATTCAAAGAAAAAGATCGCTGAATGAAAATAAAAGAAACAAGCTAAGTATTAATTAAAGATCTTGACTGAATTTAGCAATTAGTTTCGGAAATAGAAAGACCATTGAAAGAAAAAGGATTCGATGAGGAACAGAAAATTGGCGCCTAAAAAATGACACCATCACATTCCTAGTTAAATCCCAGAATGTAGAGAGAGAAAAATTAAAAAAGAAAACTATATATGCAAAAAGAAAGCCTGATAAAATCGCTTCACTAAAAAAATAATTCTACAACCCTATTTATAATAATATACGCCAACATGGGAATAACAAATATTAGCATACATATAATCAGGCAAAATACATAAGCAAAACCACATACTAGTGTTTGCGAGTCCGTCCTCGGATTCCGTAGTACTGAATTAGTTCTTGAATAAATGAATTGAAAGTGTTAGTTGGCTTCAAGCAACAATCAGTGATTAAACAAGCTACATATTAATAATACAAAGCGATAGGTTGTTTTGCTTGGCAACATATCAACATGCATGTGTTATTCAATGTCAAAATCTAAATATTTGACACGAAATTTTATGGCTCCAACTACAGATACGTTGTACATAATTCTATACTTTCAGGGCAAACCTATACTTTTTTTTAGATAGTCCAAGGATGATAAAATTTATTGCAACTAATTTTACTATAAAAATTAATTTTTATAGTACAGTGCTATATTGATTGTCATTTTGCTATAAAAATATATTACTACTGGTCATTTTTAATAAATATATTGCTGGTATTCGTACCATAATATAATTTTATATTTTTGCAGTGAACCACTAAAAAGAAATTAAAGCAATATTTTCCCATAGCTTGATTTTTTAGGAGAATGGAACAACTTCTTAATTGTTACTGACCCCAGGACCACCCTACACGAGGTGGTAGCACTTGTTAATGTGCTACCACCTCGTGTAGGGTGGTCCTGGGAACAACAATGAAGAGGTTGCTCCATGCTTCTCAAAACCACTAAACTCTAGATCAGAGAACATGGATGTAGTTTATCGTCATACCCAGGACTAACAATATGATAAAAAATGTGTATGTATACATAGGCGATCATGACAAATTGATTTTTTATTATCTTGAATTTGCATACATTCCTGAGGAAAGGGGTGTAGTGGTACTCCCGTTGCGTTTTCCATGATTTCGAATTCAGAGGTTTTCTTTTGTTAGACTGCTTGACAGCCAGGTCTAAAAAAACCGAGTTTACAATCTTTTTAACCCGTAGCTGGTATTGGGAAGAGATGGATTCATGCCTTCTCCTTTGACGTTCATACGAATGTAAATGTAGTAGATTAATAAATCTTTGTGTAGCACGTATAATTAAGGAACTAATTCATTTCACTCTATAATGATCTGGCTTTTGGCATTACTTCATTAGAGATATATTCCCACAAAATTAAGTGCATTAATAAGGAAGGTTATATTAAAATTCACTATAAGATTACGGATTTGTTGACACAAATAACGATCACGTTTCGATGGTGTATGTTTAAATATTACGAATTGGTGACAATATAAATAAAGGCTGAATATATTGTAGAAAATGTTGTAAATTATCCCGAGTGGTTATTTTGAAGTCGCCAGCCGCCATTGTTTTTTTTTTACTTTTTTTATATGGGAGTCTAATAAGCGATCGGCAGTGAATATGGTTTGGCTTATGAATTCGCTCTAGCGGAGAGATCATTTACTCTATAAAAATATAAGAATGAGAAAATAAATACTAGAAATCGGTATAGTTAAAAAGAATAAAAAATATAAGCAAAAATGTCGGAAAGTGGATAAAAGCAATCTGCTATGACTGAACAAAATCCGAAGTGAATAACAATGATGGACGTAAAACCTTTAAAGAAAGAAAAACTAAATGCCGGTAAGAAGAATTATGAAAAAGAATATGTGCTCATTCATTTTAAGGAAATGCAGTACATGGTGAAAAAAAAAACCTAAAAAAGATAATTCTAAGAAGGAAAAAGGAACAAAAAATATAAAATATGAAATGAATGGAAATCTGATAGAGGAATGTGACTTAGATGAAAATTGGTCGGGTCCATGACCGAAATACAGAAGATAATCGGATATAGCGGTAATAAAGTAATGCTAACCAACAATTGGTATAAAGACAAGGTATGTTAAATGGGCCAGTATTTAGTGGTTGTAGCTGCAGAATGAATTATATGATAATGGAAGTAAAAAAGAAGAAAATGATTAGCTAGAATAAATATTATTATAAAGAACTGCATGAGAATTTAAAATGAAGCCAGAGAAAGACAGACGCCGAAAAGAAAGGAAGATTTAAAGTTACCGGAAGTGTACGTGAGATGTAAAACCTGCCAAAAGTGATAGGAATATATTCTTGCAGGTTGATTGGATAGTGCATTAAATGTATCGACACAGGAGACCACAGAACAGATAGCTTTTATAAGATGAAACCTCATCTGCCAACAGATAAAAAATGCAGTGTGTTTGGGATTTCTTTTTAAATCGAAATTTAATCCAAGCAAGGCAGTAAAGCCACTAAGACACAAGGGGTTACTGGATGTGAAAGAATGAGAAAACAGAAACATTATTAAGTTGGAAGAACAATAGAAGAGTAAGCAGGAAGACAGTAGAGAACGATCGACACTGCATTTAAATTTTATGAAAATCAAAGTTAACAAGAAAGCATATACCGGAAGAGAGTTCTACAAGCAAGAAGTGCGAGAAAATAAACTGTCAGCATAGAACTTACAGGTACATCTAGCCAGTAAATTGATGAGACCTTGTTGCTCATCTAGTAATGCTCTTAAATTTATAAAGTCAAGGGACCGTAGCAAAGAGCACATCCGAACAATTGCCATGAAAGTATTCATAGAAAATAAAGCAAATTTACGGTGGTGGGAAAGTGATTGAAGACGAGACCCCAGGTCAGGATCAATAATATTGCTGAAACGGGCCCCTCAGAATGAATGTTATGCTCAATCAAGTTGTATAAAGAGAAAAGAATTTAACCTTTAATTTATGTTCACTTCCACGACAGATAGAAAATTTAAAATAAACGGAGAATAGATAAAATTTTGAAAGAGGTTATTTGTTACAAAAATAATTATGGGACAAAAAAAAATGGAAAATTGGGCGATGGAGAAGAAGCGATGTTAGGATATATTAAGCAAATTAATTTAAAAAGTTTTTTTTTATTTATTCAATATCAGATAAACTCTTACAGGAAAATATCACAATGCATTAAGTAGACACATATCAAGTTTGCACGAGTGTCTTTTCAAGCACCACTTTTATTAAATCTTCATCAAATCTCATCACATACTTTAAGTTAATCTGCGAGCATTTTAGGGCAGAGTGCTTAAGTTTAACAACAGAGGTATTAGGTAGTGTTCTGGCTAGATCTTTGTCAAAGTCAGATATAATCTTCTGAAGTCATCTATATGAAAATGCAACAGTTTCGATAAAGAGAAACATATGTATCTATAAATAGATAAAATGAGATAGATTGATAGATAGACAGACAGACAGGTAGATAGGTAAATAAACAGGCAGACAAACACCCAGATAGAAACTAAGATAGATAAAGCTACAGGCAGATAGAGAGATATAGAGAGGGATACACACATAAACACGCACGCACACACCCACACACACACAAATATATATATATATATATATATATATATATATATATATATATATATATATATATATCGATAAATAGATAAATTCGCAGGCGTTTAAATCATATATAATATGTGTGGGTCTTTCCATAGAACATTGAGCAAAAAGTAAATATGAACGATAATCGGAACTACATTCAGTTAAATAATTAATCGTACACACACACACACACACACACACACACACACACATATATATATATATATATATATATATATATATATATTGAAGTCATCACTCAGAGGCAACAGGCTGTTTCATGCTAGGCGCAATCGTCAGGCCGCGAATGTTGACTTCAATGGTCCCTTTTATATTTATATTTACATAATATCTATCTCTGATATTGAGCACACTATCCCATAAATATGGCACATCTTAAAACTATATTTCTTTTATTTTGAGAGAGAGAGAGAGAGAGAGAGATGTGTGTGTGTACATATATAGTAGAGTAACAGTTATTGGTGCAATCTGATATAAGGAGGAAAGAGGGCTTGGAGAATTTGATACAGATTCACGGCAAGATGGACAGAAGGTAACAACGCATAACCTTCTTAGGGAGCTTAAGTAAATCGACAAATTTAAGGATATATGACAAAAAAAGAACTATTAAGATCTACAAATGAACGGAAATTATAGGGGTTCATGACAGCAAACATCCCGAAGAAGAAGAAAAAGTGAATGCTGGACAATATTTTCACAGATGAAAAATACATGTTAAGTGAAAGCGATGTACTTTTAGCGAACATTGCTGGGAATACAATGGACAGAAAATGTAATTAGCGCATTTTAACGAAAACAGTAACACTAAGGAAACGTATGCTTGTGATTCAAAAAGTATTTCTTGGATAAACATTGAGGAAAGAGAATAACTCAGAGGACATAGGAAAGCAAGGATAAGATATAAAAAAAAAAACATGTCAAACTGCAAGCAACATACTTAACACGAAACGAATAGAAAACGTAGTGTTACTTAGAGCGAACATATACAGAAAGTCGAGGAGAGCCATGACTCTGCCCGTCCTGACTGCACGTAGCTGCTAAATTAATTAAATGACGATATCTGGGTGTTTATATTAAAAGAACATCTTAAGAAACTACATTGATTTCAATATGGACAGAATTGTACTCGAGTCCAGGTTAAAAAAAACCCCAAAAAACGAACAAACAACAGAATATCGACAGCCTGGCCTTTCCCAATTTAACGACTGGTTCCTAACATACAACTCCTATCGCCATTTCGCCCTTGACTCAGCTAATGTTAGTAAATATATCTGTCCATATATAATCTTGTTAAAGCAGCACGATATATATTTTTAAATGCATACATAGGACATATCTATGTCGGAACAACTGTAAGTAGCGGAAATGGTCAGTTGAAAGTAAAACGGAAGAAAAACATAGAGAAACACAAGGGTGGCGGGTGGCTGTCAGAAGATAACAAAAATAAACTGTCGGATTGATGAAGAAGCTGAAAAATGCGATAAGCGAAAGTAGTAACAAACATGGCTGAACCTGTCAATGTATCGACTTTAATCGATAATCGATTCAGCTATTCCTCTCACAACAATAATAACACAAGCAGTACAACAACCAGCTTAATGGCGGATAGTTGCCGCCATAAACTTGTTACAGACACCAAAAATATTTTGTTTTTGTAATGGAAATATTTACTTGACTATTAACAAAGGAATTTTGACATTCATTAGGAGATTGGCTTCTTTAATATGTTGATTGATTGATTTGTTTTTAAGGATTTTCAAATCTCATTATGCTGTTTAAAGCCGAAACATATTTCGGGTATTAAGAATAATTATTTTGTTAAAAGTTAATATAACATTAACATTTTTTAAGAATAAACAATGATCTTCCCAGATACAAGTCCTAGAATTTAATCCATAGCTGGGGAAGAAGATTAGCTTTTTTAATAAAAACGATTTTAAGGATCGTGGTAGAATGAGCATTATACGATCACGACAATCATTTAATATTATGAATCATGTAGTTGGATTAGTACTTTTGTTTGATTAATCAGGAAGACAAAAAGGGATAGATAACTAAATGAACAGTGCTGTATTTCTTTATTACCATAAACGTTATTTTTAGTGTACACACGCAGTTCTGTTGCTTTCCCTTTTTTATTTTCGTAAAGCGTGGATTTAATAACAACCGGTGTAAATTGAGAAGTAATACTAAAGAAAGCGTGAATCTCCGTCAGGAATCGAAACTCTATCCACTTTTTCCACCAGGAAAAACTTCTGTACAGACGAAACGAGCCTTTGCAAATTAAGCTAACGTCTGCGTTAAATTATTTTCACTGTTCAAGAAAAAAGATTAGCAACTCAGATAAGCGTACCCACTAAAATGATGTAGGATAAAGAATCCGTTCAAATATTATCGTGCAATATCCAATAAACCCAAGGAAATAAAGAAATTTAAGGAGACGGATTTCGACAAAAAGATCCAGAATAATTTGTAAATCAGTTAAATTGCAAATAGAAATGTCAACATATATATCTATATTCCGTGATACATAAATTATTAAGTTATGTCGAGTACCAAGTTCGATAGAAAAAAATACGAAAAAAAACAGGACGTCTATTTCAAACACAGCTATCCACAAAAATATATATATATATATATATATATATATATATATATATATATATATATATATATATGTTTGTGTGTGTATGTGTGAACTATGTGTGGCATCGAACACTTATATCCTTTCTTTATATATATATATATATATATATATATATATATATATATATATATATATATATATATATATATATATCCGGCGTGTTTGGGTAGCAGTCCCTCTTTAATATCGGTTTCTTAGAACATTATTGACACGGTTATTTACTGTAATTTCATGTATTTCTTGCATATTTAAACGTGCCATATTTTCAGGAATTCTTCTATGTTTCGTTTCAGTTCAGGGATCATCGCAATTTCCTTTTCTTTTTAGCTCTATCATTTTAATCATTCCTACAGCCTGTTCAGCCATCCATTTAATCAAGCTCGTTGGTAGGTCATGCTTTGTTTTCCTCTGTAGCACTTGCCTTCACTCTGTCCTGTGAGTATCAAATTTTCAATAATGTCTTTCCTCATTATTATGACCTAGGTATTTCAACTGTCTCCTCCTGATGTTAATTATGGGAGTCCTTTCAGTTTTTATTTTCCCTAAAAATTTCTCTTTGCTCACATAATTGTAAGAAATATCTTAATCTGTTTTGGTTCCGAGCGTTAAAACATTTGCCATTTTCAAGACATACATATCTGATAGGAGAAAAAAAAGTATAATTTAATATAGTAATCAATTTATCCCAAAGAACCAAGAAACAAGAAATATAAGTATACAATAACCCCCCAAAAAACATGATAAAAACTAAACAAACATTACTTGTCATTATATATATATATATATATGTGTGTGTGTGCGTGCGTGCGCATCCATATATATGAGTACATAAATGCCTACAAATAACCAATGTATATATTATTAGACACAGGCATACATACATACTATATATATGTATATATATATATATATATATATATATATATATATATATATATATATATATATATATATATTTTTATATATATATATATATATAGATATGTTTATATATACATATATATATATATTTATACATATATAGATATGTTATATATTTATACATATATATATATATATACATATATTTATATACACACAAACACACACCTATATATACATAAATATATATATATATATAATATAATCATATATAAACACATACATACACACAATATATATATATATATATATATATATATATATATATATATATATATATATATATATATTACAGCATGCTTACATACACACATACATCCGAATGAAAAACATATTCTCACACACAAACCCGCGCGCACACACACACACACACACACGCACACATTGGTTGCGATGGGTAAATTGCCGCTTATTTGTACTTTTAATTTCATGCATGCTTTTCGTTTGTATTTGATCTTGTCGACTGTTCTATATAGTAGGTTCAGTTGTGCAACGGTTGTGCGAAAGAGAGCACGCTGACGCAATTCACTACGCCAGATATTTGGGAACCACATGCTGCAATATAATCATTTCATATTTTATATGTGTGAATATGTGGAGAGTTCAGAGGATTCGGAAAGAGATCGATATATCTAATGCTGATGACGAAGGTACGGCAGCACGAAATACTCCTTCTGACTGTTCTGATAAGAAAAGAACCCCGAATGTGTTGGTGAGGTCATCAGGCTCAACATAGAGCCCTACATCAAGTACCTTGCGGCGGTAAAGCTGCCCTTTGATAAGAGAGTGGTCAGCGGATGTCTGTATGTCTGGCAACACGTCTCTGCGTCATGGTATACAACCTGGAGATAATTGTCTGGTTGTCAGACAATTTCTACGACTACATAACACCTTACATCTGGCCACGTAACTTCCCAGACTATTACTGATTATTATGTGTGTTGCACAGTTATGCGAGAGACCGACAAAATTCCTTGTAACACCAGAGATGAACGGAAGGCAAGAATTATGGCAGCATTCAAGCAAGGGTACCATCTAGAAGAGATGCAGGAGATTCCGAAGTCGTTTGAAGGCCGTGGTTAAAGCCAATGGCGATTTTATTGAATAAATCTACATTTTAATATTTCAAGATATTTTTTCTGTAATTTTGGTAAATATATCAGTTACATTAAAATGCTGGTGCTATTTTCATTTTTGCGTAAATGTAGACGACAATTTATCCATCGCACACTGTATATATGCAAAACCCCTCATGCACAAGCATACAAACACACATACATATATATATATATATATATATATATATATATATATATATATATATATATATATATATATCCGCGCATTTAGATGATTATTGATATTGACATGAATACTTATCTCTGACCATAAAAGTGCCCTGATATGCCTAAATGCTTATCGCATGTATACATTCCTGCACAATCAATAATCCTGACCGTATTTTTTGATATAATTTTGTATATTATACAATCATGGATTTAACCCGAACAATCTGTGCGGAAGTTGTGGAAAAATACACGATTTTTAGTTGTAAGAGCGAAATGATTTTTTTCTCTCTACAAAGAGACTAGCGCTCTTTCCATGGTTCTTCATTTTACATAATTCGTAACGTTATTGGAATTACTTTCCATATATCGATACTTCTTTTATATCTTGGCATTGTTTGGTTGGCCTATTGGATGCGAATTAACCTTTTGCTGTTTGGCTTCTAATTCCTCTAATCCCAATATTTAATCTCACAATATATGCGTGCGCTTGTTTTTGTCAACATAGCAACTTGCTGCTATGAAGAGAACATAATTCTTATCATTTTCTATGTCCTTCAGGGTGTGGTCGACGATGGCTTCCAACGAAGTTTGTAGCTCTTAGCAATTTTTATCTGTTTTCTCCAATCATCTCCTTATTCGACCATTCATTTGCATAAGGATAATAGGCATGTCACTCGCTGTTTCCCCGACTTATTTATGTATTTGATATATCAGCTCAGTGTCAGATTTTCCATGTATTCGTTCCTTATTATGCGTTCAACTCTCTGTTTCTGGTCAAGTCTCTTCTTCATCAGCCAGGAAATTTTCAAGCAATTACTGCCATATAGAAGAATTGCTAATATATTGCAGTTGAGTACTCTAAGAAATTTTCATTGTTTCCTAATACTTTGCTTATCTTTTGAAAGCTATCGTTCTTTATTCCAATGAGTTTTCAGATTTCAGATTCGCATCGTCCATTTTCTGTTAAAACTATTTGCATTGTCATTTAATGGATATCGGCGCGCAATGATAAATCAGAAAACGGAGTTCGAATTCCAGTTTGGTTCGTTACATTCATTAACCCGTAAATATCCTTGGGAAATATATGTATCGATCTCTTCACCCCCAAACCATGGGTTAAATAGAAAGATGTACTTTGTTTCTTTAGCCTTGGTTGGCAACCTGAATACCATAGAAAGAAACAACACCCACTGTTGGAAAAAAAATTCTGCCTAGCGAGTTACAAATGTAAATTGTATCACGTATAGAACAACTGAATGAATGATTCCAACACAAACCCAGATATACCCCTGGTCAAAATCTTAAAACCAGATACAAAAGGCTTAAAAATATAAAAACTGTTACTTTAATCAAAATCTATTTGCTTAAAATCTTCACTTGTTTGTTGATAAACTATATTTTCTAATTAAATGTAAATGTTTCGCCAGTATATTTTGATTAAAGTAACAGTATTTTATATTTGTTTTTAACCCTTTGGTATCTGGTCTTAAGATTTTGACCAGGGGTGTATTTAAACTTCTATCCTGATTTGACTTTTGATTTTGGAGCCACCAATTCGTATTTCGCATACCAGACTTTTCCACTTGCTGGCAACTCTACATCCTTTCTTCTAATAATTGATGGCTACTATGTTCTTATCACATTCATTTATCTGGGATGTCCTGTACTTTCATGATCAAGTAACTATAAACCATTGATCAAGTATAACTCTTCATGTTGTTTCCATTGAAGAACTATCGGTGATGCCATTTTTTGCAAGGTTGTAACGAACAAGCATTATAGGTCTACTCCCCTTCTTACATTAGTCGTGACAAAATAATTTAATTAACGATTAGATCTTTTCTAACAGAACAATGAGTAAATTGGATTGAACAAGCAAGCCCTTTAAATTTTAAAGACGATCCATCATCAGCCCCTAGGAGATCGCAGCGATCTTTAGTAAATAATAAAAATTACGTCACTTGAAAAACCGTTTTATCATATAAATGGTTAAAGCAAGATTCAATCGAATGAACTCCGTAGGTCTTGAAATAGACTGTACTACGTCGGATCACGTGAACAAGCGCCAGATGATCAAATGAAAGTTAACAAATGACTCAAACCACATCCTGTGAAGACTTACAAGATTTCTAACAGTTGAAATGGGTAGCACATGGAAGTAGAAGAGGAAATAATTATATAACAATTTGTTAATTTCACATTAACGGAACCAACATCTGTGGAATAAAACCAGTATCAGCAATAGAAGGGGAGTAACGATGGTTTACTACATTCCACCCCCATTAACATTAGTTCTTATTAACATTAGTTCAAATATTTCCTGTATGGGGATATTTTTTTATCATTATTTTTATAGTTAGAGTTTCAATAAGAAATAGCCAATTGTGGTTATATTTTGTAAGCAGTTGCATGACTTCATCTATAGATAAAATGTATTGCTGGTTATTTTACGATCAATATGTATTGCTTGTCATTTAACTATAAATATATATTGCATGTAATTTTATGATAAATATGAATTGCTAGTAATTTTATTATAAAATGTATTTTATACTTTCATAGTGCTTTGCTCTTGCTTGGAGTTTCACTATTTGCCCATAGGTGATACCACCTCGGGTCAGGGTCGACGAGATGTTTCCATGCTTCCCAAAAGCTCGAATCTGCCGATCAGAGGTCTTGCAGTGTGATGCAGTTTATCATCATGCTGAGAACTAGGTTTTGCATGTACGAACATAAAAAGGGCTTAAGAGAAATTACAAAAAGAAAAGGTTTATTAAGACCTATAAGGGACAGAAAGGTGTGGAGAGCCGTAGTCCTGGGGGGGGGATATGACACTTAAAGAAGAAATGTAATTTCGTTTCACACATGACTAAAATTTGTGACATATATACGTATTCTGAAAGATCACCATTCCAAGCATCGTTCCATAAAGTTCTGGTGTTGATTGTGAATTTTAAATGCATTTACGTTCAACGTGAAAATAGTGGTGGGGAAGAGTGTTTTCATTATTTGAGGCTCTTTCATTTCCGGAAAGGAAAACAAAAATAGAGCACAAAAGAAAAGTGCAATTTGCATTGATTATAACATACATGAGAACCTCTCTCTTTATGTTCCGTGTGTCCCCAGCATGACTCTCTACAACTTCCTGTCACTTGGAGTTCTTAATAAATTTTGTCTTTCTGTCAAATCCTGTTCCTTCATCCATTTAATAAAGCTCACTAAGTATACTTTGTTTCCTCTGTCTCTCTTGTTCACTCTGTCCTTTGAATATCAGATTCTCCAAGTACTCCTTCCTCATTATGTATCTCAGAAACCTCAACTGTCACTTACTGATGTTAAGTATAAGTTTCCTTTTTGTTTCTATCTTCTCTAAAACTATGCTAACATGTTCGCTCTATTGTTCAGTCAGCGACCTCCTGTTGAACCATATTTCTATTGCTTCAGGTCTCTTGTTTAGCTTTGAGAAGATCGCCCAGCACTCATTACCATACAGTAAGAAATATCATGTAACAGTTTAGTACATTTCTTTTTCCTTTTTTTTTCTAGAGAAATTTTTCTCTCTCTTAATACTCTACTTAGTTTTTGGAATGCATCTTTTGCTATCCCAATATTTCAAGCTCACACTTTCCTTCCGCTGTTAAAAAATTTCCCATACATTTAAATTTCTGAAATTTTGAATTTGATTTTAGTATTTCCGATTTGCATTTTGCACATGGGTCTCGTCCTTTTGCGAACAGCCATGCATTCTCTCTTCTTGCAGTTTATGTTTAATCTTTTCTTCTCTCTTTCTTTTACAAGAATACAGCTCCGAAATGGTCTCTTGGTTTGAAAGTTGATACTTTAATCTAGAGTTTCCTGTTTGTGTCTCGAGTATTTGTTTATTTGCATAAAATAAATAACTGTGCCGAATATGTTATGGATAGAGATTTTCTAAGCGCTGCTTAGATGTGGCTCAAGGCCGGAAGTATGGAGCACCCAGTGAGGATCGAAATCACTAGTCAGTCGTAATTGCTCTAGCGAGACAAGCTTGCTAACCATTATACCACGCTGAAGTGCCCAAAATATGTTATGGATAAGTTTCCATTCGGTATGTCTAAATCAATATAAAAATGCACTACTTTTGATTTATGACCGCTGATATATCAATTTTCAATAAAACTGAAAGGGTTTCTCTTATATTATTTATAATAATCACCCTTCGATCTCCTCACCCCAAACTATCGTTTTCCTCACTGTTCGGTCCTGAATTGCTGTCCCCTAATCTCCAAAGTCCAAACCTGAGTCTCGAGCTATGGTAAAGTTATTATTTGTAAGAAGTCACTTCCAGAAGGATGCCATAGGAGTAAGACGATTTCCCTGTTTACATGTTGGCATTTGTCGCTAAACTGTAATCGTTAGCCTTTGACTTTCAGAGAGATTGGTCTCTGTTCTCCATAAATGTTAAGCATTGCATGGAATCTGCAACTAATGTTCTAAGTAGATTTGTATTGGTTCCATCTAATCGTCTTTAATAATTATTTAAAATTGTAGTCATACTAATAATTTTACTTGTAATTTCTTATACCTAAATACCACCAATGTAATTTAACATCATGAATAGTTTGAAATATTAGTTCAATACTTTATTCATTCTTCCTGTTAATTCTAACATCATGCGTGATTAGAATTACAATATACTATTTTCAAAACTTTTAATAGTTTAAAGTTTTTATTCTCTTATCATAGAATGCTGTAAAGACGAACATACACATACGAATACAAACAATATATATATGTGTATATATATACATATATATATATATATATATATATAAAGAGAGAGAGAGAGAGAGAGCGAGAGACAGATAACTAGCGATGTTTTTGTTTCATCTTTAAAGTCTTTAACAATTTATATCAATCTATATACTTACATCAGTATATAGATGTGTGTGTGTTATGGCTTTTTATGCGTGAATATGCATGTGTGGTAGACAAAGGCATTTTTAGATGAAATACAAAATAAAATGTATACATCTTCAGAGGAACAAAATATAACAGTTAATTGAGTTTAACATCCTTAATCATGTAGTCATGTTTTAGCTTAAGGCACATATTTGTTTTTCATCTTTATCTTGCGTTGCTAAAATTAATATAAAGCACCAACTTCTATATCTTTCTAAAACGATTGTTCTTGTTATTTTTATAAAAGCAGCTCGAATACCTTTCTGTTGGTTGAAGAGCCACTCACATTATAAGAGGTTAATAGAATACACCAACATTAAGAATGCTAAAGGGAACATAAATAAGAAGAACTTCATCATAAATAAAATGTTTTTTTTTTTTCGTATTTTTTTACCGGCGCCAGTGATTTTTGTTTCACTCCAACTGAATGTCAGAATTCGAATATTGATTTACAGGAGACTTGGAATTACAAGGAAACTATTGATAACAATAAAAAAAGGGACGGTCTAAAATATTGAGGATATGTAAGAAAGAAACAAGACGAATAGAATCGAATTTAACACTCTTGAATTATACTGAAACTGTATAGAAACAAAAGAATGATATGACACCGATTGAAAAAAGTTTGAGTAAATGAATAGTTGAACAAGTAAAGAAAGACGATTCATTAGGATGATATCATTTTTGTTGTGTGAAGCAAAAAAAAAAAGAAGCTGTGGCGAGCCATGATCTTACACTTCTTGAGTTGCAAATCATGAAGAGAAAAAAAGGCATGAATGAAGAAAGCTTGGAAAACATGCCACTTCGAAGAACAAGAGAAACAAAAAACCCATCGAAACGGATTGAAACATTTGCGTAAATAGATAAACAATGTTTTTATATCTTTTTTAATAATTTCACCCGAGCAAGACAGGATTACAACAAGTACGCAGGGGGTTAAAGTGAGTGAAAGTGAGAGAAAATCTGAGTTTAAGGAGGATGGAGTAAAACATAAAAGATGAACGGTATTCAAGACCATAGACGATGGCGATTGACGTATTATGGAATGAAAAAAATAAAAAACAGGATGCTCTTGAGAACGATGGTCGTCCAGATGAGGTGAAATGTGTACATATAGGCA
>CAHIKZ030003813.1:3400000-3425000 GCA_903632075.3 Acanthosepion pharaonis
CCGCTTAACTTAGAGGGTTTTTGAAAAAGAGTAAAAGTGCCTATTATGGAGATATGAAGATAGATAACGGTCGGTCCTAGACTTGAAATGGGTAATATCGTATTGATCAGGTAAGCAGCATTTTTGCAATAAGTTCAACGAAACCACAATTCTCGGGAATAAGCATTCAGTATAACTTTGTCTTTATCAGGAAAACAAAAAAAAAGATTATTTTTACGGCTTACAATCCTTTTGCAGGCTATGCAAACCCAGAAAATATATTTAGATTGTGTTAACCTTTTTGGAGATAATAATTTAGGGATACAACTCATACTACTTAACCCATAGATGGGGGAGAAGAGGTGTATTCCTACCTTTCTCTAGAGTATTTTCATTTCAGTGAATGAAAAGAACTCAACGGGAATTGGAACTCGGCTGTCCGAGTAACAATTCAGAACCCGTATCCATTACAATAATCTATTTATATACATTTTTACCATTGTTTGATATTTCTATCTATCATAACGTATATCCAGCAAAATATAGTTCAATAAGACACTTAAATTCACGAAAATAACGAAGGCATGCTCGCCTATATGGCTAATCTTGAGAAAACAGAACAATTTTCTTGTAACTCGGATAAATCTGGCACAAGGTCACATATGTAGAGCACGCAGTAAATTATTTTTTCCTATGCTGATTTGCTAACTATAAACTGATCGGTGGAAAGTGAAATCATTCCACCAGGGAGAAAAAAAATAATAATAATTTGCTATCAATATTTTTCGTTACTTACGGAAGACATTTTATGAAAGAGTCTATACCTATATATACATCTGTCTATCTATGATATACATGACTATTCAAAAAATATAGGCATTAATTTCGTGTTTCTGTCCAGAGATGAGTAAAGAATTGAAAGCCAAAAGATGAAAAGGAGAAACGGTGAAAGAGAGACATACAAAAAAAGTGATAGCTAGAGATATACTATGAGATAGAGAGAGAGGGAGAGAGAGAGGAGAGAAAGAGGGGGGGAAAGAGAGGGAATGTGATAAATAGATAATTATGAAAGCACAACGGCAAACCGGCGGATATGCATGTGTCGTTTTATGCAAAAGTATTTTCATGGCGTATACAATGAGGCTGAAAATGTAAAAAAAAAAATCAATGGCGGAATGTAAGAGAACGCGCAATAATTTTTCAAGAATGTAAGAAAATGTATTTATGCATGTATATTTGCATTTTTAAGTTGCAAACTCTCACTGCCAAATCCACGGGTGTGGGTGTTGTGAGAATATAAGTATGTTAACAATAGGATTAAATCAACGAAAGTACTCATATATATATATATATATATATATATATATATAAAGAGAGTGAGAAAGAGAAATATGTAGGGGGATATATTCGTTTAAGTATAAATATTAAAAAAACAACATATTCCTGATTATAATTTGCATAATAAATTTGTAAGATTAACGGCATATATTTTATTTATAAATATTAAAAAAAAACATATTGAAGATTATAATTTGTATAATAAATTTGTATGATTAACAGCATATATATGTTTGAGCACGTGTGTATAAAGAATATGCACATATTTACATTAGCCTATTATAATATATGTATATATATATATATATATATAAATATATATAAATATATATAATTTCATGATATATATCTATATGGATGTACATGTTTTATGCTTTATATATATTGTCATACTTCATATGTGTTTTTACATTATATATATATATATATATATATATATATATATATATATATATATATACATAAATATATACATATTCATATATATAGTTTCATTTACTATATAAATATATATGTATAATTTCATATATATTTTATACATTATATATATATATATATATATATATATATATATATATATATATATATATATATATATATATATATATATATATAATTCAAGTTATATGAGTGTGCATAATTTTTCTATATTCATACATATACATATCTACCTATTTATATATATATAAATGTATATAATTACATCTATACATATAAAATATATATATATGCATATACATACATATATATATATATATATATATATATATATATGCATATATATATATATATATATATATATATATGTATGCATATATACATATATATATATATATATATATATATTTAAATATATATATATATACATGTGAACAAAATATTTAATCAATATGCAGAGGGATTTATAAAATTGTTAGTTGCAAGTAATTTCGTATCAATTCAAGGAATTATTCATCGATTTACGTGTGCTTATTATCATTTCTATGGAAACATGCCTTTGTAGACTTCTATAATATTTCTTCATATTTAGTCTAAAATATGCCTGCATTTCCTCGTAGTTCTGCTTTTGTCTTTGTATCAATACATTTACACACACACACACACACACACATATATATATATATATATATATATATATATACATGTATCTTATTGTTATTTATCTTATTTTAATTCGGGGCTATTGGCCTCAGAAAGCTGTATATACTTTTTCGTGAATGTCCCTGTGTGTGTTTGTGCACTACTGGGTGTCGTAATCCTCTGCCTCCCCCCTCCTTCATCCATTTGGCAATCGCCCAAACTATTGCCAAACGATGACTCACCGTTCTGTCAGTGGAATTCGACGTGCAGTGAGTTGAGATACATGCTGTGCATTGAGAGGTAGAAGTCATTCGGCTCCACTGTAAGCAGTGACCCTGGTTAGGTTTGGGGGGCATTGAAGCGATTTCCTAAGGAGGAGCCTGTCGAACCTAAGGGTCAAGTTCTTACCACTGCTACTCCCTTTGACTCGTCGTCATTTTCGATCTTTTGAATACGGTCGGGAAGAAAAGAATTCAAACAGCAATACCCTCAGGCTTTGAAAGACGCATACATACATAAAATTATTGCCCTCAGCTCGGCGTATTCACATGGTTATATATATATATATATATATATATATATATATATATATATATATATATATATATATATATGTGTGTGTGTGTGTGTGTGTGCGTGCGTGTATGTGCGCCCGTTTGTGTTCATAATTCTTTTAATCTAGCATTATATCTTATTAATATAATCTTCGCACCCGTGTTCAAGTTAGGATGGCTGATTTTCTTCGCCATTTAAACAAAAATATTGCTTAAGATTCGAGTTTGAAACTAAAGCTAGCAGTTATAGAATAGAAGAAGCCCCCCAACGAAAATTGTGCATTCCTTAATAATATAGATTCGTCTTATCTTAATGACATTCGGTGATATAATTGGTAACAGCAGTGGTCAATTTTCTGATGGAGAAAATGAATGCATGTTCCTTTCCTGTCAGTCGGATAGTTTTCTTTCATACGGCATCTCAATCAAGGCTAATTGATATTCATTTTAAGAAAAAACACGATTATATGAACCAACTAAAAATAACCTTTACTTTTACGATTATATATATATATATATATATATATATATATATATATATATATATATATATATATATATATATATATATATATATATATATATATATTAAAGATTACTCATTGAATTGAGTTCTCGGAGCCGCTAGCGTATTTCGTATAGAGAAAAACGTTAAAATGGCCTAGACCTAAGGTATCTGATTTATGACAAATCAGTCGGGTTTCGATCCCGATTTGAAGCTACACTGAAAAGCTGTGATACAGCGAAACAGTCTGTCTGTGGATGTCTATATATATATATATATATATATATATATGTGTGTGTGTGTGTGTGTGTGTGTGTGTGTGTGTGTATACACACATAGATAAAAAACAAATATGAAGTAAACAGGTGAATACTTTTTTTGAAATGTTTCGACGATGAATTGGATTTATATCTATCTAATAAAATAGAATCACCATTTCTTTGGTGAAATATGTCAGAATTGATGTTTTCTAAATTGCGTCTCTCTCTCTCTCTCTCTATCTATATATATATATATATATATATATATATATATATATATATATATATATAAGTGTGTGTGATGGATAACTCTAAATGCACACTCTATGCATATCCTCATATCAATGCATGATCATTTATGTATGGATAATGCACTTTCTCTTATTTTCTCGCTATATAATACCGAAAGCAAAGAAAAACCTTCCAGACAAACGCGGTCTTTTTTTTTTCAGGTAATTGGCTGGGGAAAATAATGGGAAAATTGCATTTAGATATTTGTTCTATATTTAGAAAGCTATATAAAAAGATTTGTTGCGCGAAAATAAAATGCGTAGCTATTTTTGATTATATATATTTAGCTAAAAGATTACATTCACAGAATGCACTGATATATTCAATTGGACATAAATAGATAATAATGGGTATTTGAACATATGCATTGGATAAATTAAAGAAATATAACGATAGATAGGAACAGAAGGAAAGCGAGATAGACATTAACAGGTCTAAATAGAGAAATGCAAAGGAACGCCGACCGTCAAATTCATGTTAAAACTAATGTCTTGATATATATAAATATTTCATGTTGAGCATTAACTTCTTAAAAATGGTTATCTCATGTTTTATATTTAAATAATAAAAAAAATAAAGAATTATTGTACAAGATTTTAGAAATCAACACTACCGACACTCATTGTAGTTTTATAAGCAATGCTTTAGACGTAAAATAGTTACGAGAGGATGCTGGAAAATGCTTCACCGACCCGGTTCATCAAATCCAACCAAATGGTCAAAAAACTTCTTGATATGTCCGAATTCTTTTATGTGTAATCACTCTTATATGCTTTAATATTCACACCAGCATGCTAATCCTTTTCAGGTGCCTCTCCTCCTATTTTGTAACCCTTTATCCAATCTGCAATAATGTTAAATTATTCTGATTCTAGACTCAACATTATTACTGAATTAATAAATTTACTCAGTGTTTAAATCAGTCAAAATAGGAACACTGAAGATTCATACATTTTGGTAATCGACTTACACTTTTAACTATACCTTTAAAATAAAACTAAATGTTTCAACGATAAGAAATGTTTGAATTCAGTTTCTGCACCGTCTTTATAACAAAATGTTTTTTTTTTAACTTAAAACATTGCCAAAATGTGTCAACATATGTAGTCAGTAGGAGAGAAATCAGATGAATAGGGTGGATGTTGGTGAACTTCTACTGTCTCATCCTACCAACATGTCGCTGAATATTATCATGAAGCAAGATTGACTTCGACAATGGTGCTCTGGTTAGATTCCAGAAAGCTGTAATGGCGGACCACAACAGAGTTCCCATAATTTTATGTTGATGCAATTTAGTTTTCGAATGTTTTTGAGCCCTTCACTAGGATCAACCTATTTATCCAATCGTTTACAATTGTCATAAAGCATCCATTTCCACAAGTCACTATTCATCACAATATAAGAAATGGATGTTTGGAAGATTAAACACTCGCTTTCTGCGTGACAGTGGTAGCTTACAATAAAATCCTCCCATACCACGAAATGCTGTCATCAGACCCATGATAGAGATATCACCAAGAGTTTACTCTCAGAAATAATAAAAAAAAATACATCACTGTCTAAATCTCTAAATCTCAGTTATCTTGAACAGTAATTTCGCCATGCCTATCTTCTACCACATAACATGTATAGTCATCTAACTCCGATAGGAGCTGAGTGGTATGACCATGGCATACCCGGTAGTGAATTGCTAAACATTACTCAAATGCAAACGGCACCAGAAAAGCGTGTAGACATCAATCCCTTTTTATAATATTATTTACTATGATGCCTCATAAGTCTACAGATGTGAAGAATGACTGAAATATGATTTCGATCCACAAAAAACATCAATAGAGTCGAATCTAATTCAGGATTGAAGCAATTCATAGTGTTTCCGTTCGTATATGACGCAAGTCACTTCTAGACATAAACATCTTTAATGTGTTGCTTTCGCGAATTCTCCAGAGGCTTTTGGAACCGTGGTCAACTTAGAGAATTGGCACTATTTTTTAAGATGAGGTATTTTAGCTATTTACACTATTTCCATTGTTGGGACTAGTGTCCTTTATCTGTAATGTCCCCAAGAACACATAAGACAATGGATAAAAGCATTTGTTAAAGTAATCCAGTGACTGAGTTCAATACCTGGCTTCAGCAGAGGTGAAAAAATACTTGGAGAGCTTAGCTACTAAAGGGAAATAACTGACACTGAGATATCCTGAAAAGGCATGACATGTGGAACTAGAACTATTTACACCGATGGAAATACAGGGTTCGGTTAAACATTCTAACGTATATCACCTGAAGTCGGTCGGAGCGTACAACGGCAGAAACGTCGTGAATATGACAATATAGATGAGGACAATAATCAGAACAATTCAAATAGTGCAAATAGCTTCCCAGACTGGTGTAGATATATATAAAGATGTTTAGTCTTTATCAAGCTGAGCTAGATTAAAACTATCAACCATTTCCATAGATCTGATAAAGATGAAGGAGATTCAGGGCTTAAAAAAGATCAAAAAACAGTGTGATAGCGAATATAAAACATTATCATCTTCCACAGGTTTCTTGGGATTATTTTTATCCCTAGTGTGGAGTACCCAATGATGATCAAGCCTATTGCTGAGTAATAAAGATATGTAAGAAGAGCTTTTTAACTATTATTCAACGATGACCCAAAGTATCTACTGAAGCAAAAGAAATCTTGATAAAGAACATCATTTTCATACAGACCACAGCCCCCAAAAAATCATAGGCAACAAATTTTGATGCTCAGAGCTTATGATGCAATCACTTTCACCAATGTAAGAGAAACGACGAAAGACGTATCCTTAACCAATGTGGAATATAAAGAAACAGCCCCATCCCGGCTCATTTTGTCGCTAGGGTCTCCGTAGCAAGTACGCTTTTTACGAGCTAAAGTTGTCAGCACCACACTCAAATGGGTTTGTATTCCTTGTTGTTATTCTCTTAGACTGGGTATCCAGTTTTGTCTGCGATTTAAACCATGCTAGGGGAGAGAAAATACATTCATACCATTCCCAAGGGTATTCGTGCGAAAGTGAAAACATCGATCTCGGCCGGAATTTGAACTCAGCGTGACGATACTACTTTTTCCGCCGATACGCACTATGCTATGCGCACTTGACCGAAGCAAGACACACACAAAAAAAAATAAATAAAAAAATAAATAAAAAAATGAGTCAAATCTGCAAGTCCGAAGGCACTGCCCGCTGTCAAGCGCTATCTACTATTAGTGTAAAAAAACACACCTCCACCATGTAATCTACTCAAACCACATGGAATACTACAACAGACATGGAAAGCAGGAATAAATGAATACGAAACTAAAATATCCGTTATGAATTTATATACAAAAGCCAGCCTTGTAATGTGAATTATTACTCTGACCCCAATTATATCGGAAGGTTTTATCACCTCTTACTTTTTTGATGTTCAAGCATTGGTTGGTATAGAGTATGTTGATTTGTATATTTTTTTTGTACTGTGTAATAAAACAATCCTCAGACACGTGCTCCGTTGCAACTTTTTCTTTGATTATATTGTTAATCAGACCTGAACCTCTGCAGGTTTTGAATTCAGAGTTGTCTATTTCTAGACCAGTTGCTACCCAAGGCTATAGAACCCAGTCTGCCCCGCTATTTTCCAACAGCTAGAAGGGAAAGAGGATTAATACCTGTCTCAAGGGTATTAACACGTAGGATTATTAACACGTAACACTAATTCCTCAATCCGAGCCGCTATCTCTACTACACCGTGCCTCCCATATATATATATATATATATATATATATATATATATATATATATATATATATATATATATATATTGCTGGTGAACCGGAAGTTATCAGGGGAGTGGTGAATCGCTCTGTGTAGTTATAAAGATGGAAAAAATGTAGCTGACGGAAGGTACAAAGTCCTGATCAGTATCGGCTGGATCACTGTGGAGAGGGGGTATGATATTGAAAACCCCGAAACCCCTAATGAACCTCGGCTAGAAACATCACTGACGATGTACCAAAACATTTCAAAATGTATTTTTCAATATATGTATATATATATATATATATATATATATATATATATATATATATATATATATATATATATATGTATTGAGAGTTAAATGAGTCTATTAGTTCGCCTGCAACAAGGTTATATGATAGGGAAAATGGGCATTCTAGATTTGTAAAGTTAAAATGGCTCGAAGAACAACTTTGTGTTCCAAGACACGTGACAATACAGGATATCAGATATTAAAATGCAAGTCATTGTTTTATTATTATTATTATTATTATTATTATTATTATTATTATTGGTAAATTTAATGACTTTACAATTAAGACTTTAAGAATTTATAGGTATGTCAGATTTTATTATGCAAGTTAATGTTTTAATATAAAATACTATTAAAACAATTGTTTTTGTGAAATTTTGAATTCATTTATACGATAAATATATGATGTGAATTTTATCTTCTAATGTCAATTTTTATTAGAAATATGTAAAATAATATATTTGGTTATGACAGATCTTCCTTTATCGTTCTGTAACATAAACTGACTTTATTTTGCAATTTAACTGGACTGTAAATAATACATATTCTCAAATATAGCACGAGATTTGTAAAGCTGAGTTAAGCGAACACGATGTTGCAAAATATAGTAAAAATAGACATCCTAGCAACAGTATTGAAAATATTGAAATAAAGACATAATGGCTGCCATGAAGAATGTACTGAAAAAAGATTTGGGAAAATTAAGAGTGAAATAGGCAAGATAACTTGCTTGCCTAGCAGGAACATTATTGTAGAAGCTGGTATTGCGGATGTAACAAGATGTATAGTATTAAGAATATTGGCTAAAGATAGGAATGAAGACAGAATTCTACATTTAAATAAACCTCAGAAAGAGAATCGTTT
Source organism: Acanthosepion pharaonis (assembly GCA_903632075.3). Lineage (NCBI taxonomy): Eukaryota > Metazoa > Mollusca > Cephalopoda > Sepiida > Sepiidae > Acanthosepion > Acanthosepion pharaonis. Next base: position 3,408,937 of record CAHIKZ030003813.1, read on the forward strand.
AATTTCGGTGAGGAAATACGTCAAAATTATTTCCTCGGCAATAACACGATGTAGAATTAAATTGGTCTGACCTGATGACTTGGTTTCTTCGTGGAAATAATCAATCGACACTAATTGTTAAACTGTTAAAGTAGGATTTTTGTAGTGGGCTGAAATGCGCGTGCGCACACATACAGGCACACTTTTAAACATAATCAAAGTGTACTATTTCCGCAGAAAGCCTTCTACAAATTCGCTTCAACCCTAAGCATGGCAAACAACAAGCCCCAAAGTATCAGATCTCTTTGTTAACATAACAAATGCACACACACACACACACACACACACACACACACACACACACACACACACACACACACACACACACACACATACACACACACACACACACACACACACACACACACACACACACAAGAAAAAAAAAAATAAAAAAAACAATTTCACCGGAAAGAAAATGCCATCAGAGTTTCGTTTTTTATTTCTCGTCTCGTTGAAAATGGATAAATTGTGTGAAAGCCTTAATTTTACCTGATTAAAATAGAGGATAGTCTCAGTAATTATTCTATTTCACAATGTCAATGTTAGATTCATAAAACAAAAATTGAAAATGCTTACTTTCAAGACAAAACTACTCTCCATATTGAGCTATTAACACAAAACAATCTTGTTATGCATTTAAAAAAAAAATGTTCCCTTAACAGTCTATTGAAAACCGATTATATGCCAATACTTACATAAGAAATATAGTTAATATTCTCTAAATGAATATACGTAGTTAAATGTTTATTCTTAAAAAAGAAAAGAAAAGGTTGACGCAACAAAAATATACCCCTTCAGACTTGAATCGTGTGATTTTAACCAAGAAATTGATCTTCGTCTTATACAAAAATCAGTGTTATTAATTCTTTGTACGTGACAAGTCTGAGATAGCTTCAGGACATGTTATTTCATGAAAGATTTGAAAGACATTGCAAATTCGAATGCTATTTACACTTCAATTTTGCAAATTCAGTTATTTTTTTCTTAAGAACCTTCTTAATACAAAAAAAAGCTTCACTGTTCGTCTGCGATTACGTTTTATTTTTTTAATACTTATTACCAAAGTAGGCAACAATTACAAAATCTTTTTTAAGCAACGTAGAAAACACCAAACCTTTCTCGATTTTGACTTCTTATCAGTCACTAAGATATTCTCCCCGAAATTTGTTTCGATATTTGAAAATATTATTAATAAAAATAAAACGCACACACCCATCCACCCACATACACACACACGCGTACACACACAGAGAGACACAAACACAGAGAGACACAGACACACACACTCACATATATATACATATATATATATATATATATTTATATATATATATATGCCATAAGCGTAATATAGTTTTAATGTATGGTATATGTATGGATAAAAGAGCTCTCACACACACACACACACACACACACAGAGAGAGAGGCGGATATGCAATATAATTGGCCCCGATCTGGCATCTCGTCTGCAGTCGCTCTCTCACAGGCGCGCCGTCGCCTCTCTCTCTGTTTTTTTTATAAATACTTTCATGGTAATTGCTCCGATGAGCTGCTTTCACTGGTTCCCAGACTTTGCGAATTCAAGCGTCCTACGAGGCTGGCATCCCGCTCTCACCCTTTCACTTTTGAAACTGTTAAATGTAGCCGCCTCTACTACTCCAATAGGTTCATATCTCGTACCACTCGCCTGTGGAACTCCCTTCCCTATTCCTGTTTCCTTGATAGCTACAATATCCAACTTTTCAAATGTAATGTCAATCGACATCTCCAGTTGCCTTGATCTATCCACTATTCTTCTCAACATCCTTTCCTCTATCATTCCTACCTGCTCTCGCTCGAAATCCTCTATAACCCTATGGGTGCTAGTGGCTTCCCTCCTTGCTAGGGGTGAAATGCTAATATATATATATATATATATATATATATATATATATATATATATATATAATGGTATGACAAACTGGAAAAATGGTTTTGAGACACGTTTCATCATTTAGGATTTCATAGGACTGGGTACGAAACAAGAGACGCTGAAAGAATATATTTGAAAGAATATATTTGAATGACTATTTTTTCAATCTAGCCAAATTCATCTCTATTCTTTGTCGTTTTCAACTTTGTCCCTGACAATCTTAAAATATATCACCATTCTTCATAGATTTACAGGGACAACGGTCATAGAGAGAGAAAAAAAGACGAAAGTATACAGATGAATTTGTCTAGACTGAATAAATATTCTCTCAAAAATATTCTTTCAAAAATATTCTTTCAGAAATAAACTTCCCAAAATTTTGAAACTACCAGTGTCTCTGTTTTCGTGGAACGCACCACAAAAAACTTTTTCACAATTTGTTATACTATTTTTCTAAATTCTTTTAGTTGGTATATAAAAGTATACAAAATTCCATATCATGTTATATATATATATATATATATATATATATACATACATACATATATATATATATATATAAGCAAGTGTAAATGGATATAAATCCGACAGAATGAAGAAATTTTGAAAAAACAAACAAAAATCCTTAAATGTAGTTAAATGAAAGAAATGTCGACGTCTGACGTTTCGGTTTATTAAACCTTTTTCAAGACAATATTCATCAAAATGTGTTTTTATGTCCATCGTATTTGTCATATTGAACTGAATTGTATTTTGATGAATATTGTCTTGAAAAAGGTTTAATAAACCGAAACGTCAGACGTCGACATTTCTTTCATTTAACTACATTTAAGGATTTTTGTTTGTTTTTTCAAAATTTCTTCTATATATATATATATATATATATATATATATATATATATATATATATATATATATATATATATATAAACACAAATATATATATATAAACACACACACACATATATATATATATATATATAAACACACACACAAAATATATATATATATATATATATATATATATATATAAACACACACACAATATATATATATATATATATATATATATATATATATATATATATATATATACTTCGTTTTTGATTGGTTATTCTAGCTTTTGTAACAATGTTTCCCCCCTAGTGTAGGATCGTTAATTAATCTGAAAATTTTAAAACCATTTATTTTCTTTTTCAACATCATCACTTGATAAGACACAGAGTGTGTTGAAACAAAATGGCTATTTTTGTTGTGATTTTTATAACATACTTATGTTATAATTTTTTATAAAATAATTATATATATATATATATATATAAATATCATTTTCCACATTTTCCTCTCATTTCATTGTTGGAAGTGTTTACCTGATGATCCGAAATCCTTTAAAAAGGATTTTGGTGAAATAAAGTATTGTAATGGTACCTTAAAGTGGTCTGATTTTCATTAAATATTAGCTCTGTTCTTCACATTGAGCTCTCAGGTTTCATCCTTCTTGGATTTACCAATTCGGTTTACCAAGTTCTTCATAACTTATAATATATATATATATATATATATATATATATATATATATATATATATATGTATATATATATATAGCACTAATTCATTTCATCTTTGAAAATAATTATCTTCACTCCACATAGAATGTATAGCATAAATTAAGTGTCTTCTAATCTCCATTTATTTTTCCAAGCATTCTTCATAATGCAATCCATTTCCTGCATTCATCTAATAAATTCCCTCAGTTTTTTGCCCCTTAGTTATCTCTTTCTGCGCTGACACACTTACAAGAATGGCAGGAAACTTATATAACACATCCCCACCATCTTATCTCCTTCCCCATTATTAAAATTTACCTTATATAACCAGTAGTTCAAGAATAAATTTTTTGTTTCTATAGGCTTCGACGAAACTTTATTTTTATACTACATTAGGATTATAAACAAAAAAATTAAAAAAATATATATATAAAAATAATAATACTTTTGAGTTCATTCATTTATTTTTTTTTATTTTCTTATTCCTTTGATGTCATAAAATATTTAATTGCAACCAGTGAGGTAGTTTGTAATTATTCTGATTTTAGAATTAATGGAAGTTTTATTAAAAAGTGGAAAAAAATTGGTAAAAACTTATTGAATTGATAATGTTAATTGAGTGCAGTCACATAATTATGGAATTATTTCCTTTTTGAACATCCGTACTAAAATTAATCTGTTAGTCACAAAAATGAACAATAAAAAATGTCCTCACTTAAAAATAGCATTAGACTTTATATTCTCTGATTATTCAAACATGACTTTAAAAAAATATCTCTTGATATGAGGAGCAAATTGATGAATTTAAAAATATCGCCAAATCTTTAAAACCATTTTTTAAAATAAATATTGAATATAAATTTTATTGTTAAATCTGATAGAAACTGTATTATTAAATTATACATACACTAACTCTGGACAAAAATATTTTTATAAATTTATTGAATTATATGTGGTAAGATTCTGGGCGAATTTTCAGCATCTTTAAGGTTGATATTGTAATATATATATATATATATATATATATATATATATATATATATATATATTACTGAAATATCGTCTTTAGTAATTTTACTTCAAATAACTGTAAAGAAATTTAGGAAGTACGCCCGCATTTACAACTGCAGACGACATATGGAATAGAGGTTTGAAAATTACTTCTGCCCCATGAAAAAATATTTACAAAAGTTCATAAAATAATGGCTTTGATTCATATGTTATTCACTAAGGAGTAAATACTGGAAATTTAACTTCAATCTAGTAATTCTTCTCTGACGTTTTTTAAAGATTTAAACATTGGGCGCAGCTCATTTCTTTCATTATTGAAATTGGACGCGCATTTTCGTGATGCCTATACCTCCCTCGCCCATTGTCCTCGTGTCTAACCACTAAGATGTTTTGATCCCAATGAATTTATATTAGAAAATAAAACGCGTGTTCAGCATAAATGTTGTTATCAACTTCAAATTTTGCATTAAATTCTACAATAATTATAAATGAGATAGCACTATTAGATTCTATGGAAAACTCAATACAACGGCTTTTAAAACAAACGGTTTTGTTCATCCGGCCCTATTGAATGTGAAACTGTCGCGAGACAAGCTGAGAAAAATGTGGGAAGATGAAATATTGTTTGGAGAAAGTCATTTTTTCTCAAAACTGAATTCTTTATGCGCGCCCGTTCGTCTAATTTAGAATGAGGAAGACACAAACTTTACTCTATTTAAAACAAAACACAGCCTGTAACTAGAATAGTTAAAGAGTAACCTGAATTCCTTCGAATACTTCGTTTAATGTCTATAGTAATTTGTGAGACATGGAGTCTGTCAGTATCAAAAATATTGAAAACAGCTATCTACAACTATTTACTAGATCAATGTTGAAAATGTGTTTGAGAAAATTAAGCCGAGGACCGTACAACTTCTTTGCTTGTAATCTGGCGCTACAGAATCAAAACAAAAGAACTGTACCATATAACATCTTAAAAATCTGGACTTTCAACAATGGCAACAACTAAAATGTGTATCTTATATAACTCGAAGATAAAATAAGGTCATAATCAAGATCTCAACGTTTCAAACAAGAAAAAGAAAGTAAGATGGAAGCCATCAATTCTGGAAGGAGCGATAACATATACTAGACTTTAAAAAGTTATTTTCATGAAAAAAAATATTACAAGAAATATTTTAAAAAATTAAAACGAGATTGACATTGGTTACTTGTTAAACGAGTACTGAATGTTTTCTCATAAGGAAACGAATAATATTAGCATTACCATTTCAATTCACGAAACTTGGGTGGATACATTTTAGGGAATGATTAACTTTGGCGTCTAGGTAAATTTATGTGTAAACTTTAATTGATGAAGATTTAGTTTGTCGATGTTTTAGAGCATCACTGATTCAACCACAGCGCCGACCAACGTAGTTTGGTGAAATTTTAAAAAAATGGTCAAATGTAACAATGGCATCAACATATAGATTTTATTAAGCAAAGTATAAAGCAAATTTATCTAGATTTTATGTGTGGTTGTTGTTGGTGGGATCAAAGTAAATGTAAATGCCAAACAACTCTTGGATTAGCATTACCGATCTCTTGATTTGGATTTCAGGGCTACTGTGAATTGTCATCAGTCACATAAGGATCCTAACGACCTTTTGCATTTTCAAGGATCTTGTGTCCGTTGTTTCTTCTCTGGCTAAATAATTCGTTGTTGATGCGATCAGATTTTTTAGCATAATTTATCATTAAATTATGTTTTATTTTCAATTCATAAAATAAAATCACTGTATTTTAATCTCATTAATTTGACATCTGTTCAGCTTCATCCAGACTGTTAACATAGCAGAGCAATGATTTTGACTGAAAGTAAATTATCTATAAGCGCATTATTGACATTTTAATTTTTATTCTTTTCAAAATTATTCGACCATTGTGACGTCAGGCCTACATGAGGTATAAACCTATCCGAATAACCTCCAAGGTATTTCTTACTGAACACTTTATTTAATTTTCGGGGATTTATATTATTCTTTTTGCACTGTCCACATCAAGAGGTTCAGGGATTGAACTCACGATGACCGTGTCACGATTTAATCCAGTAGTTTGTTATGCCGTAGGACAATTACGTTGGATAACGTGGCGCCCTAAACCTAACCTGATGATGATGAGTGCTACTGCTTGACTGGACATTCTGAAGTTTTCGCTGTTAGGTTTGAAGACCGACTGTAATTTCGATTTCTTTATTAAATACTCTCATATATTATATCCTAGGCTACCTGAATTAAGTAAATTATGCAAAGCATCCAAATAAAATAAATTTATTTGAACATTAAAATTTGAAAGATATAGAAATTTGGACTTTACTCATCATTAGAATTCGTTCTGAAAACAAAGAATATTTACAAAATTACTAGAAACATTGAAATCCGAAAGAAAGATCGTCCCCATCATACATTCTCTATCGTTGTTGATCGTCAGATAAATCTAAAAGAAAAGAACGAATATGGTTGTAGAATAGAATCACCATATTTTAGTGATCAAAAGTCTCGCCACAGCTACAGGACATTCAAAATCAGTATATGACTCATCAGGGAAATAATCAAATCTAGTGTTACATAAAACAAAGAAATAATTCCTCAAGTAAAGGCAATAAACGATTTCATAACTTAGCATGTCAACTTTAAATCATCAACTCCGAACGGATCACAACGATGACATGAAAGACAGTTCACCTCATTCATATCGCCCAGTGTTTGCAAATAGACACGGATTTATTCATCTTTAATAGACACATAAGAAAAGGGAAATATGAAGACAACTCTAATTTTGAGCCGAGGTTATAAATGCAGGGATCAAAATTTCGTACTTTATGACCGAAAATTAACACATCAAAATAAAATACATGTGTATTCTGGATTATGTTCTGTAATAACGTATGGGCTCATCACTTGCGGACAGGTCTGTGAACAACACTGTTTTACTTTTAACTTAGGGTCGATGTAGAAGTACACACACACACGTATATATATATATATACATATGTATATATGTGTGTGTGTGTTTCGTCAATGCATCAACATATTCATTCGAAACAGTGAAGTTAAACTTATATTCCATGTCCATGTTTAAACGAAGAATTAATTCTCTCTCTCTCTCTCTCTCTCTCTCTCTCTCTCTCTCTATCTATCTATCTATCTATATATATATATATATATATATATATATATATATATATATATATATATATATACAGAGAGATATGTATGTGTGCGTGTATTTGTGAGTGTGTGTGTGCTGCCAGTATGTATGAATAAATAAAAAAAGAAACCGGACTTTATCAAGGCAAATATCTTTTTACAGATACATTTTTAGATCTATCTGAATTTCCACACACATTCTTGTGGGTGCACAGACACACAAACAACATATATATATATATATATATATATATATATATATATACATTCATCCAGGATGAGCCCAATATATGCGTTCGTGTAAAAAACCTATATCTTCTATCCCTTTGTGTGTGTGTATATATATATATATATATATATATATATATATATATATATATATATATATATATATATATATGTATGTGTGTGTGTCTGTGTGTCTGTGTGCCTGTGTGTGTCTAGTCACTGTATTTATAGAATTGGAAAAGTACGGTAATCGTATCCAAATAAAATGTCTGCGAGAAACAATGAAATTACACGTGAAATGAAAAAGAAAAAAAGAAGAAAAAATGCTGACGAAAATAATGTTAGAGACACTGAAAAATTGCTCATCCTCTCCCTACATAAATTTTTCCGCAATGAATGTCTCCGGACATTGTGGCATCAATATCTCAAAGAATTTATAGAAGAGCCAACTTTGAAAATAAATATGTTTCATATATGAGCTATGTTCTAACATAGTTTTCGAATAGACTAAAACATAAAATTTTTAAGTTTATTTTGAAAAGAAAATGTCCAAATTATTTTCGGAGTAAATTCTATAAATTCTATAAATACTTCAATTATAAAAAAAAACAAAAAACTATTGCCACAAATATAGCAACTGCTACTATTTATGTGCGATACTTTTAATGGTTCAAATTAAATATAAATTCTTCTGATTTTATATTAAAAATTATGATATATAATGGGATGTGGATAATTACACCAATGAATAGACACAGGCACGGTCAAAAACATATATATAGATTTAGTAATCGAATGATAGTTTTACGGTTTATCAACATTTTGCAGAAAATAGCAAGAAAATCGTTTAGATTTTATGAATTTTTGGAAGTAATAATGATTTACTGATACAAATCATACTACTGTGTAACCCGGATATAAGAGACCCTGATATAAGAGAAACCCGGATATGAGAGAGATTATCTCTGGTCCCAAATTAGAGCCTGTGTTAATGTAGATAAAATAGACCAAACCCGGATATAAGAGAAACCCGGATATAAGAGACTTCTTCTCCGGTCCCGACAACTCTCTTATATCCGGGTTACACTGTAATTAACACTATAGCTGGAGGTAAAAAAGATGAGTTCATAGGTTCTTCAAGGTATATTTGCACGTAAGTGAATATAACGAACCAAAATAATAACTGATTTTCATTTCCGAGCTGGTATGCATAAAAAAAACAACAACAACAACAACAACAAAAAACATACAAACTTAGCGTACCTGGTATTCCCGAGCGGTCATCCGTCTAGATACGGACAAAGCTCGCCGTTTCTTAATTTCTCTGGTCGTATGAGGAACGGTTTTTCAACGTGATATAGACGTGAGATCATCTATGGAAAATATGTTATAGAAAACTCTATCCCAGGCACATAGAGGGTAAGTGAATGATAAAACGGAAGCATAACCTACGTTTACAAGTTTCGTTCATAGACTGGAGCATTTATAAAGGGTTTATACATGGAGTTAGTATTTTATATATATGATTCTTGTCGCCTGAAGATTCCCCTTCCTAGAAACTCCGAATAGGGAGCTCTTTGTGTGGCACAGTGGTATCGAGATACTACATTAAGATTATTTACGAGTAGCATTGAGCATTTTGTATTATTGCATAGGGAGGTAGCTAATTTTTTCTTTTGATTTTTCCCTATTTTTAGTCTTCATGATTCCTTGTTTAGATTTTGGCACCACGAGATTTTAATTTGGCATGCTTAGTGTTTTTGAGTTGCATTTGCAAGCTTTACTGTTTTCGTAGTTTTTGTTTTGCCATATATATATATATATATATATATATATATGTGTGTGTGTGTGTGTGCATATATATATATATATATACACACACATATATATATATACACACATACATACATACATATACACACAGATACATACATATACACATATACACACACACACACACACACACATATATATATATATATATATATATATATATATATATATATATATATATATATTGCTCCTCTCAGTGATAGACTTATCTGCCACTGTGGCTTTGTCATTGCGCATTAAAGTAGGTTCCTGCTTTTCACTCACGAAAACAAATGGGAATTGATCCTAAACCCCTAGAGCAAAAAGGTTCAGCCACATGTTCCATCTATTTAAAAATTTGCAAAACAATTCCAGGTCTTGGGAGGCACTCTCTACATATCTCTTCTCTCTCTTTCTTTCTCTCTCTCTCTCTCTCTCTATATATATATATATATATATATATATATATTCACGTCTTACCAGTTTGAGACTGGAAGGGATAACTCTGAGGAGCATATAAATCCAGGGAGTGCTCAATGTAGACTACAGAGCATTCTGATGATAATAAGAAGACAGAGATTTTACTTATCCATTTCGATTCGTAGTGTCTAATATGATCAATCTAATGTGTCCGTCCTATGTATTTTCTCCATTTATGGAGGAGATTTCAGTCTGAAGAGTTGAGAACCTCGTTGATCACGAAATAAATTATAAACGAAATGGATGATTAAAGTCTCCGTCTTTTTATTACCATTATATATATATGTTTTTTTTCATTTCGGATACTACCTGAATTTTACCAAAAACAAAATAATTTCCATGCCTGAAGATGACTTGAATGTACATTCGAAAGTACTTGCGTATTTAAGAAAGGCCTAATATAGCTTATAATTTTAAAAAAAAGTAAAAAAAACAAGGATCATAACATTCATCGTGTGATTGATATATTAATGTATCTTTAAAATTTTGTTATCGAAGGGATTTCGACATTTTATATCATTAAATTTACCAATTTAATTTTTTCGAATGATTCATTTTAAATATATATATATATATATATATATATATATATATATATATATATATATAGAGAGAGAGAGAGAGAGAGAGGAGAGATGGAGAGAGAGATGGAGAGGAAACATTAGTAACGCCTGTTAGAATTTAACATTAAAAACTCTAAAGATACGAGACCCTTAATTATATTATTAAACTTGAAATTTTAAAATTGTTCTCGTCCGATATATTTAGATGCATAACGTAATACAGATGGTGTAACTGTCTATCTCTTTTGTTTCTTTTTTTATTAGCATTGTTTCTTTAAATATCCAACGTAATATTTTACGTCCAACATCATCTAGTATATTTCATTTGTCGATAGCAATTGCTATTACAATGAGTGATCATTAGAAAAACAATCGCGGCAAAAACAGGTAGCAATCTAGAGACTTTGGACGTTCTGGAAAATTAGAAAAAGTTAAATTTGAATCTTTCTTTCATGTTCAGTGTCCGTCATGTCTTTGCGGTTTTATTCCCGCCTCTCTGAATTCATCGATAAAACTCTGAAGAAGTCTAAACTCGGGAGGAAACGCCTGCGTGTTTTTTTTTTTTCAGTTTTGACATTCTCCACATTCACTCCCCAAATATGAACACACACACACACACACACACACACACACACATATATATATATATATATATATATATATATATATATATATATATATATATATATATATATATATATATATATATATATATATATATATATATATATATATATATATATATATATAAAAAAAAAGAACAGTAAGATATATAATCCGGTGTTCTTATAGATATTTTTATTTTTACAAAATAGTGCTCAATGTAAATTTACAGAGCATTAATATTATGAATTAATTGGTTTAAAATATTTTTTTTTTCCGCTACACAGTCCTAACCATGTTTCTATTTTTGAAACATGGTTGGGACTAATAACAGAAAACATATTTTAAACCAAAATAATTATATATATATATATATATATATATATATATATATATATATATATATATATATATAGGTGTATCTAAGCAGTTATTTCAAACATTTTTAATTAAACAAAGTTAAACAAAGGTATGATTGTCCAAATTTAATTAGTTTTTCTAATTTCCGATTAAATTGTTTTATGCCAGAGTTAACATTCCAAATTTTAGAGTCTTTCAGGTTCATGCAATTTAAATAAATATGCCTTATTTAAATTATATTATCCTGCAGCGAGCAAGGACACAAGACTTCATTATGATATGAAATAATTTAGTCGGAATTCTTACAATCTAAAAATATTTTCTTATTTTAAATGATCGCAATACTTTCATAAGCCGTAAAAATGAATCAACCTCTCTGCGTGTAAATAGAGTAAATATTAACTCCTTGTTCTACGGATTCAGGCAAAAAATATGGATATTCTTTTTTTATAATTACTGTCCATAATACGTATCCGTGATCCGGCAACTGTCATAGTCCGGTAGTCTTTTTTTTTTTATAAGCCGCCATTATTTCGCTGAGCGGCCACGAGAGCAGCGCCATTTTTTTTACAACTTTCCGCAGTAGCCGACAGCAGCAGATTGTTTTTGGTGATACGGTCTTGCTCCTCACGTCTATATAGGTGCATACTGTATAGCAAGAGTATATTATTTTTTGGTTTCACTTTTTTCAACATTTGTATTGCACAACACAATAAAAAAAACTTCTTTGGAATCATTAATGATTGTTTTATATCCTATTTTATGCTTTGAAAAAATTGATTATCGGTTGAATATCTGACGAATGAATATTATTTACATTATTCTTTCGACTATTGTCCTCATCATTTTCGCCATATCTATTACAACGTTTCGGCCGTTGTACGCTCCGGTCTTCTTCAGGTGGTTGGAATGTCGAACTGAACCCTTTATTTCGCTCACTGGGGTAGACTGTTCTAGTTCCACTTGTCATGTTTAGTGGATGTCAGTTATCAGTTAATTTTCCACTGCCTTAAACGGGTATTGAACTCACACTCTTTGTGTTCTGTCACTGGCTCTAACCAACGCCTTTATCCACCGTGCCATGTGTCCTTGAGGAAGAAATATAGACAGATACTGACGAATGAGCTGGAAAAACTGTTTACATGGGGTTTTTTCCTTGGTGATTTCTGTCATTCGGCATTTCTCTCGTCTGGTATTAGTGTGGTCTCAAGAATCACGGATTAAAAATGTCAGGCCGTATGTTTTATGAGGATATATTATTTATTTTCCGATAATTTTTCTCATTTTTTTTTTATAATAAGAACATTGCAACCACTACGCACTTTAACCTATCTTCTTAGGTGTTGTTATTTACCTCAGCCTCTCCACTCTGACGAGATATGACACAAGGCCGGGTTTAATGTGCTGAACCCGAACGCGTACAGGCGGGCAAAGGCAAAAAAAAATGGCTAATGTAATGACATTGGATTGACTACCGATCTCCACTCTTTAGTGCAATGCGGTGGGGTGCAGCCTCGGGAAAGTGTTCCTCCCGGCTGAAGCAGGCACCTCACAGTATTTATTTTCCTTTGTTGCGTGTCTGTCCGCTGACAGAGCAACAGTTAAACCGCGCTCTGCCCAAAGACAGAGACGCAACTGAACGATGACTAGCCAGCCCCGCGGTTTTTGTAATATCAGTTAGCTTACGGAATATTTCAAACTGTTTTTAGTTAATTTACAGGGTAGATTAGTTAATGCACACTGCTAACTTACTGCTTGTCCTGTTTTTAACGAATTTCAATCTGTACTACCCGGCCCTTTGTGTGATCTCACAAGAAGAGGAAAGACAATAACCGATAATGAAATACAAATGCGACCGAATACAATGGATTCACGCAAATACTATGAAAGCCTTTCAGAATAAAACAAGGAATGACAGTAAAACTAAAAAGACTCTATGCAAGTGAAAATTAAATCTACATTGGAAGCAGTCAGAAAGACAGTCGTAAAATATCAAGGAGACAATATTAATATCGGATTATTTATTTTCTGCTCATTTTTAGGCGGAGTTATTATTTACAGTAATTGCATTCGGTCTGATAGTTAAATACTTATTATTTTCGCCAAAATCTGACCCTATTTCAGGTGTCTGTACATCTGGATGATCTTGCGGAACATTCAAAATGTATTCCTTACATAATTTACAGATGTAAATTCTTTTTGTCTCGTTGTCCATATCTTGCGGCACATCGTCTTGTTCATATTTTGTTCTTAATTACTGCTTTCCAAGAATATACAGTATCTGTATTTCCCAGGCATTTTACTGAACTCACAACTATTGGCATCAAATTAATAACCAAGTAATCCAGTAATTGTCTTGTCTGATAATGTATTGGAATAAATTAACCGTTCATTTTAAAATTAAAAATTCTCTGGAGGTTATCCAGCTGAACAGACCCTAGAAAAACGCCGGACTACACAACGGACGAAACGAAATAACCATAAAGATGAAGCCCAATTTATTAATTTGATTTTTTTACAGTCTTGAGTATAGCCCTCTGAAAGATATTTGATTTTTATTTTAGAAATATTTTTTCAAGTGATTTGTTAATTAAAACAAAAAGTACAGATCAATTTTTTAAAAATGCATTTTGAAAAAAAATATTTGAAAAATGTCTAGAATAATATAATCTGAAAATTCAATTCCTAAGTAAAAATTATGAAATCATGTCAAGTAAAAGTTAGGTGAAAAATAAAATGAAATGGCTTTGAATACTTTTTACACTTTTAAATCTAAGTGGAAATATGATGTCTTCCGCGTTTCAGAAATTGTCAGTGATTTTTCTTGTGTTCGTTGATTATATATACTGAATTAAGTTCATTGTAAATAATGAATTGGTAATTTACTAAGCTCTTAACAATGTTTTTATTTTTAGCATACTTTCCACTCTGTTTTACCATCCATTTACATAAGCTTTACAGGCAAATGACTCGATGTTTCCCACTTGCCCCTTTTGCATTCAATATGTCTTGTGAGTGACAAATTTCCCAAACCTCGATGTTTTTCACAGAAGTTTTAACGATCTCTTCTTGATTTTAAGGATGAGGTTTTTTTCATCTCTTTCCATTAAAACTTTCTAGTTACTTACATGCTCCGTCTATGGTAGTCCCAGTATCCTTCTGAAGAACAACATCTCTTTTGTCTCATGTCTCTTCCTTATCTTTGACGCATTAATTAATATATGGCTGAATTTATATTACCTAGTAAGTCAGTATTGCTTTCCTTTTCTCTAAAGAACTTTTTCTATTTCTAAGTTGTTTTAGTTTTTGGAAGTTACTCTAGCTATCCCAGTCCACCTCCGGATTTCTATATCAGAGTTTACAGGACTATTTTATAAATTTTCAGATGTAACCTCTGACTTTTGTGTCATTGATTAACTAGAATTTTAAGTCTACTTTCTGGCAGCAAAAGACATTTAATAGACAATAGATCATCCTCAATGTGTCTGTGGTCCATCTATAAAGATTTAAGCATATCTATAATTCTCAGAATATGTGTGCGTGTGTATGTATATGTGTATGTATATGCGTGTGTGTATGTGTTATCGGATGTTGCTTATGCGTTGCCACAGTTTTCATCCGAATTCGATGTTTTTTTTTTTTGTTTGATAGATGATTCTTCACTACCGGTGTTGAGTCCAAATTGGCTGGAAAAAAATTACAACATTTAAGGTGAAAAATCGAAAAAACTGAATTTTTACACTTTGCGCAAAAATCAAAGGCAAACTTTAATATCTGTAAAAATAAAAAAAAAAAACAACAAAAAACAAAACAAAAACAACGTACAATAAATTCAGAGAATTGAAATCTAACGCAAAAGATTATTAGAATTATATATAAAAAATTCTATTATAAATAAAATTTATCGTATATTATTATTATGGAAGAGGATCCTTCCTTGCAAGATGGAGAACGCAAAATACGGCCCTTTTCAGCCCCCCACCCCACCCCAATTCATATTGTTAACTACCCAATTTGGGGATGTGCCTCAGTTGTACCCAATTTTTGTTACTAATATTGTTTTTCGGATGGGCTGATTTTAAACTAAAACTGCTCCAATTGAACAGCAAAAATATCCTGTAATGAAACACCCATTCGAAGACGAGTTATAATGCTAGTTGTAGTTATATCTGAACTTTTACAGAGACACCCTCAAACAGACACGCAGACCAACACACACACACACTCATATATATGTGTAAATGGGATATATATATATATAGGTTCTGTTGTATATATGTTGGTCTTTTTGTTTTTGCAATGTAATAAAACTATG
>CAHIKZ030003813.1:3440000-3517500 GCA_903632075.3 Acanthosepion pharaonis
TAGCGATGGAATCATATTTTTAAATAATTAAATTTATACTATTTATGCTTTGTAGATTGACACTGAGCATAGTTTTTGTAAAAATAAAAAAAATATTAATAAGAACACCGGATTATATATCATACTGTTTCTCTCTCTCTCTCTCTCTCTCTCTATATATATATATATATATATATATATATATATATATATATATATATATATATATATATATATATATATACCCTAATGTTTCTGGGGGGTGCTTTTGTGTGTGTGCGTGCAGTGTAGTTAGTTGCCGTATTCTTAGTTTTCAAATAAAATAGTCAGACTGCAGTGTCTCGACGGCATCTTCTCTCGGCATTTTGATCGTGACAAAAATGGAAACAGACAGCTGTTCGAAAAGTAGCCCGAGTTCAGCTTGATTTGTTTTGACTGGCGATGAAATTAGAATTAAGTCCCTTTGCCTCAAAGTGCTTTTCTCTTGTAGCGTCTTGCGTTGAATTTGTTTCGTTATACGAAAGCCTACATTAACAAACCTTTATATTTCTTCCTCTTTTCTCTCTCATTTTTACACCATTTTTTCTCTCTTTATCAATTTTCTTTTGGTCTAGCTTCTTTGTTGTCATCATTTCTTTTTTGCATTTCGTAAGGTTTACTTTTAGTTAAAGAAATCCAATAACTGCGTACGTAGGTATATCAAAATCACAGTAAACTTTTGATAGGAAATGATTTATTTTACATAACGTAATTTTATATTTCGAGATAAAAACTTCCTCTTGACAAATTACGTACTTCTCTACAGAATATTTAATTATTGAGCTCGAATCTAACACTGGCATTTTCTGTTCAAATTCTAACTAATGAACTTTCATGCTACAGATATTTGATCTGATGTAGTAACGTTTAAATATTCGTAACCCCTCTCTCTCTCTCTCTCTCTCTATATATATATATATATATATATATATATATATATATATATATATATTTCAAGCAAGCTTGTCTCGCTAGAACAGTTACGATCCTCACTGGGTACCCCATACATTCGGTCTTGTGCCACATCTAAGCTAAGACTGGAAAATTGCTATATGTGTTATGGTAATTTACCCACGCTCGAATGGACTCTTCCTGCTATAAATAGTAGCAGGTACTGCCTTTTGAAGAAGGATATTTCCAGCAATCAGCTCTGAGAGTCGGACAGAACATTCCTGCTGCAAAACCTTGGTGTTTATATGTTTGCATTACTGTTTCTGTTAATATATTTGTTTAACTCAATTTCTCTTTGTGTCTTTATTTCTGACCCAAGAAAAATTCGCTTGAGGATGAAATGGATCTAAAGTCTTTAATTTAATTACAAAATTAAATTCGGGGCTTTTAGCTTCCATTTTTGAAACATGGTTAGAACTGTGTAGCGAAAAAAACATATTTTAAATCAATTAATTTATAATATTAATGCTCTGTAAATTTACATTGAGCACTATTTTGTAAAAATAAAAATATCTATAAGAATACCGGATTATATATCTTACTGTTCTTTCTTTTTATTTATATACATACATACATACATACATACATATATATATATATATATATATATATATATATATATATATATATATATATATATATAGGTAGATGCATTCTCATTCGTAAATGAGATCAGCTATCATATAATACTTTCGAAATCCTATTAATAATTATTTGCAATCGAATGTAGTTCCGTTCTCCAGGCAGCGACTCACATCGATAGCGTCATATCTAATATACATGAGTTACATTACATCATCAGAATCCATCAACTGATCTGAAACAGTTCCAGAGTAATAGTACTTGTATCAATAAAATTGTTAGTATCAACTGAGTTTGTTTTCCCTTTAGGCTACATTCAGCCTGTTCAACACCATATAAAGTATTGTAGTATTCGCAAAGTCTCTGTATTTCTCATAGTTATGAAAGATTGTGCACGATGTCAAAGACCTTCTTTCGCATTACAGTAATTCCTCTAACGACAATGTTGCAAACAAATAGCACCAGTGGTTTCATTTCCCTTTAAAAAGAATTTTCGAATATTCACCCTTGTATCAGAAATAAAACATTGTTTTCCATAAAATGAGTGTCCATTTATATAAGGACGATGGAGGCATTGAAGAGTAAGGGATAACGACTCGTATTGAGGAATCGGAGAGTTCGAATTCCAGTCAGATCCATTACATTTAATTACGCACTTATTCCATTGGGAAAGGTATGAATCTTCATCTTCTCCCCCAGCTATGGGTAAATAGCAGGACAGACCGGGTTCTGTAAACTTGTATGGCAACTGGTCTACTGTAGAAAGAAATGGAAAACTTCTACGGGAAAAAATATCTGCCTATCGAAAGATACATGATCGCCGAAGGGTGTATCATGCCTAGCACATAACTGCCTTATATATATATATATATATATATATATATATATATATATATCGGGTTCAACAAAAAAAATTCCAAATCGTGAAATCCAAGTTATCTAATTGTTAGATTAAACTTTGAACTTTTGTGTCTTAGATATGATTAAAGATATCTCCTGGGAATTCTACGAGTCTTTTATAACACGATTGGACTCTACTTTGAAGAATCAGAATGTATAATTACTCTACAATCTTAACAGAAGAATCGTGAGGAAATCGATGTTAAACGAAAATGACATATTCATCATTAATTAGTCATAGCTATATATCGGAAGCTCATGAAGGATTGAAATTAAGTTCAAATATAGATATTATTCCAGGACCACATTCCAAATTATTCAAGATGATCTTCGCCCTCCCTAACCTTCTAACATTCTGTCCTGGAGAAACAAGTTTCCTCACACGTTTCGCGTACGATTTCATTTTCAAATCTTTTTCACTGATCTTTGGTGAAACGCCTCTCTCCCGTACTCTCTCTCTCTCTCTCTCTACCCCCCCATATATATATATATATATATATATATATATATATATATATATATATATATATATATATATAATCATCTGGGTATAATGTTCTCTCGTATGTTCTATATGACCATTTTGTACAGCAGAGAAGTGGCAACAAATAATGCTTTTATCACTCGAAATGAAGCTGTGTTTGGAAATTACAACGACCTTTTCGGCTATTTTCAATCCAGAAGTATATCACTCAATGACTCCACTCGAACCGCAAAACCGGCTTCTATCAATTTTTAGGTTGTAGTTGCCATTGAGGACTAAGCCATTTCAAGCCCTATATTTATATATATATATATATATAAGTTCTTGAAAGTTCTTTAGCAAGCAGACAAAATAAATACTGTTTAAAATACATGCAGCATCTGCTTTAAATATGTGTATATAATAAAAAAAAATAACTTTTGACAGATTAAATGTAAAATCCGGTATTTCATTTAATATATATATATATATATATATATATGTGTGTGTTGATATAATAGGAAAGAACTGTTAGATTGATGACGCGAAGTTTTTAGTATTTTTATTATTAAAAAACAGTACTCGATATAGAAGCAGACCTAGCATTTCATAAAGGGATGGAAGAAAAAATTCAACAATACTATGTGAAAATTACACAATAACATATAAATCCATTCGCAAATTCAATTAAAACTACAGACCCCTTTATCCCTTGATAATGTAAAAAAAAAAAAACAACATTACACCTCCATTTCAAAACTATACATGAGTAAAACAATTCTTTGGTGAGTTATTCCAAACATCACTTGAGGATGAAACTGTCACCCAGCAGTTAAGGATCAATATTGAAATTAAACTTGAATAAGGGTGTTCAGTTTCGAAACAGTAATTTCTGTGATGGAAATCTTGATGGAATATATATATATATATATATATATATATATATATATATATATATATATATATATATATATATGTATATATATAAATATTTCTAAAGAATTCACAGATTTTTTTATATATATATATATAGTTTTGTGTACAATGTAGTCCTCAGTTTGGCTTAATTAAACTTCAGATAAAATTACTTTTTTTTTAAATTACATTTCCTGCAACTGTTCCGTATTCGCAGATTATATTCCTCGCAAGACAGGAAGTTAAGATTCTGAATCGAACTCATAACAATAATTTGAGTCTAAATTACCAAATAATTTTGGCAATTAATAGCAATTAACCAAAGCCAAGTTACTTGTTTGTGTTAATTACTGAAGAAAATATTAGTAAATTCTTCGTCAATGATAATACTGTTATTAATTTCTCACGTCTTGCATACATAGCAGAATTTATTGAAATCAGCTCGATTGCCTATTAGATAGACAATTATTTCTCTTCATTTCCTGTAGTCGATTTTAGAGGCTGGTTAAATATTAGAATATCGATTTCAAATAATTTACGACATCCTCAAAAAATATTCATACTTTAAAATATGCAAATTAACATCTTTTTCTTTCTCTCAATAACGTGCTCCTTCTCACAGTATATCTTTCTTTCTCACTCTGTTTGTCTATTTACCTCTTTCTCTCTCTCTCTCTGTTTGTATCTCTCTGTATATTTCTTTTCCTCTGCCTGCCTCTCTTTCTGTCTGTACGTCTCTCTCTTTCTTTCTCTCTGACTGTCTGTCTTTTTATGTCTCTCTTCTTTCGTCTATCTACCAGCTTGTCTCTTTTTCCTGTTTATGTTTTTTTTCTCTGCCTACCTGTCTGTCTGTGTCTCACTTTCTATTTTTCAATGTGCCTATAAGTCTGTCTGTCTCTCTTTTTCTATCTGTCTTTCTTCTTCTCTCTATCTGTCACTCTTTTTCTGTCTCTCTTTTTCTGTCTCTCTCGCTTTCTATGCTTGTCTGTTGCTTTTTGTTTATCTGTCTGTCTCTTATTCTCTCTGTATGGTTCTCATTCTACACGTCCGTTTCCTTTCTCTCTCTCTTTTATATATATATATATATATATATATATATATATATATATATATATATATATATATATTACTTACTCGACCTATTAGGAGGCGATAAAAAATATTTTGACAAAGCGGCTTCCAAGTACCTGGCCAGACAATATTTAAATATTTCCTTTTGTGGGCTGAAATCTATCTATCTATCTATCTATCTATCTATCTATCTATCTATCTATCTATCTTCAAACAAAATCACCATGTATGGTTAGAGCACATTTACTCATCACTTCACCGCTACGATAATCATTAAATCATTCACCAGGTGAACCGTCCACAGCAATATTTGATAAATTCTTACATAAGTTACTCAACTTTAAATATATTGAATTTTGTTTAAGGGAATCTTCCTTTCTACGTTTTAGATTCTCACTATTCATTACCATTTGTCTAACATCGATCTTTATGTCTCTTATCCGTGAGACGATGTGTATATATCGGAGAATGCGTAGTTACTGACACCAGCGGGTTGGATCATGGCCTGTCGTTTGGTGGGGTTCCTCTATATACAGTATCGAAATGCACCCATTTCGGATTTTAGTGGCAAGCGAAGTTACAGAAATGTAATCAGTCAGACTAAAAAAGCGTATGTAGTTTTTCACAAAATAAATGAAATCTATAAACTAAATAAGAACAAACGTATGTTTGTAAAATAAGAGTTATCAGCACAGAAGGTAAAATCGTCAAGCGGAGTTCTAATTCTGTGTTTGTCTGCTACGTTTCGTCACAACCTTGACCAGGCATCTCGAATTCAGTCACTTTCTAATCGACAGGATATGGCATCACATGAATTTCTACAAATAATTTCATGTCAATTGCTCTGACTAGCTTTTTTCCCTGGTGTTCAGCCGATATGATTTTAACAGTGCTACTAGATTGGCATGTAGGTTCCACAATAATAGCATTGAAAAAGGTAAATGCACCCGCATTTCTACATCAACAGTTTCTTTTCACGTACATATCACCTGTGTAACACTCTTCGGTTTACCTGCTTGGGGCAAAATGATTTTTTTCTCTTTCACCTTCCTTCCTCGTAACCACTGCGTACTAGTGGCATTCCCGCCTTGCTTTAGGGCGAAATGATTTGTTCTCTTTCCCTTTAACTCCCTGTAACCACTGCGTAATAGTGGCATTATCGCCTTGCTTTGAGGCGAAACGATTATTTCTCTTTCACTTTCACTCCCCGTAACCACGACGTACTAGTAACATTCCCGTCTTGCTCTCGGGGCGAAATGATTTTTTCTCTTTCACTTTCACTCCTCGTAACCGCTGCGTACTAGAGTCATTCCTGCCTTGCTTTGTGGCGAAATGATTTTTTCTCTTTCACTTTCACTCTCCGTAACCACTGCGTAGTAGTGGCATTATCGCCTTGCTTTGAGGCGAAATGATTTTTTCTCTTTCACTCCCCGTAACCACTGCATACTAGTGATATTCCTGCCTTGTTTTGTGGCGGAATGGTTTTTTTACATTATGCCCTTGTAAGTGGTAGTAATTAATTAAGTTGCAGTGTTATTTCTGCCCTCTAGACTCGATTGCCGACCAGCATAAGAGAAAGAATTCACTGAAATCGCAATGAAGGTAAATATTTTTTTAAATAAGGCATAGGAATTCTAGATAATCACCAGCATAATCAGTCCCATCAAATGGTGGGATTAGGTTGGGTCGCTGAACCGTAGAGCTTTTTCCTCCACATATTTGAGTTGGAAAATAGAGAGATAGCCATTCCTGCATACCGTAGCTTTGATAGGTATTCCTGTTGGAGATCAATCCTATTCAGGTCAACTAATAGTTGATCTCCTCCAATATGAACGTTCGCCATGGTCACAGATACGTAGCCGTTGATTCCATTGCAAGAACCGTCCTCTCTGACCGTTTCATCAAACTACTGCATACATAGCTATGAAGCACAGTCCATCCCATTGTACGAGATTTTATAAAATCAATACGAGAAGAAGACCATAATTCCACTAACACGCAAAGGGCTAATAAGAGTGAAAGAGAATGACAAGACTTTAAAAGAAACAGGAAAAAGGAAACCCAATCTTAAACAGAAGCGAAGGAATGAAATTTTATTCTTGTTTACAAAAATTAACCGGGGAGGGGTGTGAACGTGGCGACAGACAAAATTATCTACTTCTGTGTATGGCTGTTGAAGGTCAACCCGCACTTTGATTGGTCTTGCCTGTTGGTTGTTTGCTCAAACTCTTCACCAGTTCATCCTTACGCAGGAGCCCCTTTAGTTGACCATGATTCTACTATGCAGCATATATTCCTGGTTTACATCGTACCAGTTGCACTCATAGTGTAATCTGAAAAAACATCAAGGGGTAAAATGTAGAGAATCATGATTGCACATGTTCCTGAAAGGAGAGGGCATTAGAAAATGAAAATAACATCTATTATTACTTATACAGAAGGAGTGTTGAAAAGTTCTCAGCCTAATATGATTCCCTAAATCTGATTAAATATGCAAATATCTGAATTAATGTTGCAAGAACATCTTTACCGTGATGACAAATTTTCTGCACCCTTCGTAAAACAATGTGCGGAAAGGTAGTCTTGTATCATAGTAAATAAGTTCATTAAATTTCTGATAAGTTCTCACTGACGTCGTCTTGGAGAGTTCGTTAAGTGGTTGTAGAGTTTTTGTCGTGGGTTGTGTTGTTGAAGAGGTAGATGATGTCTGTGTATTTCATTCTATCCACTGATGCGCGTTGACCTACTTGTTTGCGTGAGTAGAGAGAGGGAAGAGTAATATGAATTGTGTGAGTAAATATCAGGCAACATTGTCAATACTGACAAGCCAAGCTGAGAGTTCTGCTTTCATAATCTTAACAGAAGCTCAGACAGTCTTTATGACACTGTTCCGGAAGTTGGTCCTCAGCGGAGCTTTTGACTTAACCGAAAACGTTTCTGGTGTTTGGCTGTCTATTTGTCTGTTTCATATCGTCTATTTTTCAGATACGAAATTATGTTTTGTGCCGGTCTCTCTCTCTCTCTCTCACACACACACACACACACACACACACTCCAACTCCATATATATATATATATATATATATATATATATGGGAAAATGTATGACAAAGTGTAAAATAATTCTCTTGAGAAGAAGCCTACTTTACGATTTCATCGGACTAAAAAGATATTTTACGTTTCGGTGATTAAAAAATACGTATTTACAAAAGAGGAAGCTGAAAATGTAAATACGCATCCGTAACCATATCAACGCAAACATCACTTTACTTTGCTGAAGTCCGCGGATTGTTTTTTACACTTTGTGATACGTTTTCCTAAAATTATTCTGATATATAAAAAATTATATATAAAGTGGGTGGAATTAGGCAGCAGGTTTCATTTATACAAGTTTAGTTAAGAATCGGCGAAAATTCATTATGGATGTATATTTATATTCCGGTTCCTTGTATATATTTAAATATAAGTTGAACAATTTCTAATTACTTTCAAGTTTCATAATCCAATATCAATATTTTTTTGCTATATCTGTTTCATCATTTTCAGATATCTCTTCTTCGTGACAGTTTTTGATATCTTAGTATGTTTTTAAAATGATTTGTCCTTAGTGTGTGTTTTTTTTAAATTTGATTAAAATGTATTGATTTTAAGCTGTTGTTTTGTGCTCAGTGATTCTAGTATTTGTAGTTTTTTTTTCCAATTTCATGTGATATAAAATGTTTGTGTTATTGTTAAGTTATTTTCGCTTGTTGGACAATGATAAACTATTGAATGTATGTATTACCAGATAAATGGCAAGTTTCTCATCGCAATAGTGTAGTGGTTGCGAAATCAGTGTATGTGTTTGAATTATTATCAGAGAAAACTTCTTCATGCGGCCAAACGAATTCATTAGAAAACGTTGAAAAAAAAACACTATGAAAAAATGTCTATACAAACTGAAATTTAAACATACTTATGCATTTTTAATTTTTGTGTATTCTTAGAATAATAATGAAAATGTTCTTTAATATCTGCACTAATTACATGCGGAATATGTCACATAATATCTATAAGTTAAACAACATTCCACTCTTAAAATGTAGCAAAAATGTTGTTAATTTCACCGAATATTAAATGGTTCACATCGTTAGTAATTTCACTGACACTACAAAAATGTTATAAGTGAAAATTAAACTGAAAATCAATCCTTTGTAAAACAAATGACATTAATTTGAAACGTATTCTTCATGTTCTAAAAGTAAGTTTGATTTTTATACAAGTACAGAATTCGTAAGCAGTTTTATTGATATGTCTTCCATTCATGAATAACATTCTAACCTATATCTTTGCTAGTGAATTGCTGTTTGCTAAATCAAAATCTTATTTTCAGAATGTTCCACACCTTATCTCGTTATCGGGCAAACAACGTGGCTTTATTTTAGTTATTCACTTGTGTTGTTCCCATGAGAGAATTGTTCTACATAAAAGATCATATTATCCCTGAAAACGATAATCTTCCAAAATCTAAACTGATATAGTATAAAGATCTGAAGCTCGTCTCACCACTTTATCAACTATAAGACTGGCCAAAAACGTAACATACACAAAATTTAGAAGTTCAAATCTATGAGAGCCGTTGCCGTTTGCAAACACATAATTTACTCTCCGTCTGGCCCGTCAACGATACTACGATGAAAAAACATTTCTTCATATAAACTGATGTTTACTTTTGCATATTTTATAACCTAGCGTTTACATATCTTGCTACTTGATGTACGATACAACATCTTATGCTTTACGACGAAAAGTATCATAGTTTGAAAAGGGTGGATGTTTTAAATAAGTACTTTCTTTAAAGATTGAAGAGTCCTCATATTGAACTTATGTAACCGACATCGGCGTCATCTCTGATTTTAATGGAATACCTATCTGTTTATTGGAAAGTGCCAGATTTCACTAGTGTTTTCCAATCTCTGAATTCATGAAGCATTTATGTATATCCATCAAAGAGGACATGATGTAATTTGAAATTAGTCGAAAATTGGCTATTTTTGATGAAACTTCAAATTTCACTTAAACGACTGCCATGTGTTTACTTCTGAACAAACCGAAATAACTTTTTTTCTTACAGACGCTGACAGATACGTCCATAATTCATCACATAAAATCAGTAACATATATATATATATATATATATATATATATATATATATATATATATATATATATATATATATGATAGCTCACATTGAGTGCTGGTGGATGTTAATAAAATAGAGCTTGATGTAATATGATAGAGCTCTAAATTATATACTAATATATATATATACATTTTTCCTCAGCCGTAGCATGAATATATTTTATGCGTCAGAATCATGCTGACTTTAGGTGCTGAATTGAAACTTATCTTTACATAATTTAAATATAAAATTTAAATATTTATTTCGTTGTATTTGAAATTCAGAGTCATGCTATTAGGGAGGAAAATACATATTTCTTAATATGTGCATACATAAAGCGTGTCTGAAGTTATTAAGAAAAAATTCAAATTTGCTTTCAAAAAAATTATCAACTTTTAAATAATCAATTTAGATGTCGAAACGAAGCCTGAGTTAAAATTTTAGGTATTATCAATGTTTTATTGAAGTTGTTGAAGTTATATGATATAAAAAAAAAAAAAAAAAAACTGCTGTCCGAAGTTATTAGATAAAACCAAATAAACACATTTTACTTCAACAAAAATGTGATAAAATCTTCGAAACTGCGAAATTGGGATGTGTACCATGCAAAGAAAATCGTGTTCATAAAATCGCAATAGTTAGCAATGTTCAGCTTAACTGCTTCATCGATTTTGATTGGTTCACTAATGGTTTGATCGACAATTCCACTTCACATCATAACACTGCGGCCTTGTCGTTGGCTTCTTTTAAACACAGGCTCGTCGGAATTTGATAAAATCCATCCTTTGACCCAACCATCAGATCCCTTAAATATCAGTCGAGATACATCGTAAAATATGGATCAGAATAGACAATTTTCATGTATTGTTTGTCCCAAGTTTGACGCTTTAAAATATTTGCTTTCATAAGTGTTTGTATAGGAGATTTTGTCAGAGATCCCAATTCACAAAATATTCTACAGCTTTTGTTATTTTTGACTGCGTCAATTCCTTCCTTTTCAAAGAACTGATCGCTGGTTAAAAGTGGCTGTTTCGCTATAACTTGCTTTAGTTAAAGCTCATCTCGAGGAAGCAATTTCTTAAAATTTTTCCTTCCATTCGACTTCTCAACATACTTATATTTTCAAGCAGTCTTTTCTATCGTTCGATGATTTCTGAAAAGCTCCGATGTCGACATAGTCACAGTTAATAACTTTGCTATTTTCTGTTTTTAAGCAGTTACTAAATTCTTTCCTTTACCCATGTTTCAACAAACATTATGGTAAAAAAAATTATTATATCTCAGAGGTCTTAATTAGTTTTATCTGCATAATAACTACACTCAGTCCATTTTTGTAAATTTCATATATCTTAGTAACTAACCATTAAAAATGGCAGGCAATTTAATTAAATATTTTACTAAGTGTGTAAAAAGAGGTGTTTAAATTAGGAAAAATAGTTAGAAAATTATTGAGTTATTGAGGTTTAATTGATTTCCATAATAACTTCAGTCAGGCAATACACACACACACACACACACACACACACACACATATATATATATATATATATATATATATATATATATACATATACATATATATATATATATATATACAGTGGGGGGAAATAAATATTCATACACTTGAAAAATTGTATTTCTATAATTTGATGAAACTTCTATTTAACAAATTTTTTAACAAATTTTGATACATTTTATGTGTAAAGATAAATTTTATTAAAAACTAGTAATAAACTTAATTAATTCTTATTCTAAAAGAAATTAATGTATCTTTTTCATTTTAACTGATGAAAAAAGTATTCGTACAAAACAAAAAAAAAGCATATTAACTTAATTTAATACTTTGTGGAATATCCTTTATTGAGTTCAACAGCTACCAGTCTATTCCTGTACGTCTCAACTAATGATTTGCACACATTGAGTGGTATTTTGTACCATTCTTCTTGGCATATTGTCTTCATATTCTTGGTATTTGTTGGTGCTTTTTTTCCCAATTTGGATTTTTAAATATCGTCATAAATTCTCAATTGGGTTCAAGTCTGGGAACTGACTTGGCCATTGCAAGACATCAACATTACTTTCAGCTAACAATTTCCTTTTAGATCTAGCGGTATGCTTAGGATCATTATCCATTTGGAAAACCCAATTAGGAGGTAGCCGAAGTCTCTCAACAGAAAGCATTAAATTGTCTTGCATTATTTTCTGGTAGATTTCGGCATTCATCTTGCCATCTATTATTGATATTCTGTCAACACCTTTTGCAGAAAAACAGCCCCAGGTCATGATACTGCCACCACCAAACTTTACAGTTGGCAACGTGTTCTTTGGTAAGTAGGCTTCACCGTCCTTCCTCCACACATGATTTCGATAATTATGACCAAACAACTCTATTTTAGTTTCATCTGTCCATAGTACTTTTTCCCAAAACGAATATTCTTTATCCTTATGCTCACGGATTTTAGCCTAGCATCCCTGTGTCGTTTCAAGAGGAGTGGAGTCTTCCATGGGATGCGTGATTTCAGACTGTTTTTTTGTAGTTCATTACTTATTGTACGCTTGGTTACTTTAATCCATAATGCACGCAAATGTTCCTGTAGCTCTTCTCGGGTAACCTATTGATTTTGTTGGATCTGGCGTCCTAATATCCTGGCTTATCTTAGAGAAATCTTCATCGAAGCACCTGTTCCTCTTTGGTTTTCGACGCTGTTACGAGTTTTAAACATTGCAATGAATGAAGCAGTTGTAGCAAGTTGTAGAAATATTCAGGTTGTTAGTAATCGTTCTGTAACCGTTCCCGTCTTTCCAAAGAGACAAAATGTGTTGTTTTTGTGAAATAGTCAATTCTTTACCTATATGCATTATTGGAACTTTCTCGTAAGACTAGAAATTGCAGAATGCTCAGATAATGGATAATAGCGTTAACTATAATCACTGATAACATTACTGGAACATTCTAGAATAAACTTTTTTCATAATTAATTTTATTCTAATAGTTGATTTGTACGAGTACTTTTTTCACCAGTTAGAATTAAAAAATGCAGAATGTTAGAATAAGAATTAATTAAGTTTATTATTACTTTTTATTAGTATGTGTCATTATACATAAAATGTGCCGAGATTTGTTTTATTTAAGGCTTTTAAATTTATAAAAATACAATTTTTCAAGAGTACGAATATTTATTTCCTCCATTATATATATATATATATATATATATATATATATATATATATATATATATATATATATGCATTGGCATTGCTACATAGAAAATTTCTGAGTGTTGATAATAAGCATGCATGTACGTGTATATTTGAACATATCGAAATCAGGGTCGTAAAACGTATCGAAATGTTTGAAATTATATATCCTTACAAAAGTATTCCTTATTGATATTAATTTTTTTTCGAATATTTATTTCCCTCCGAATATATATATATATTATATATATTTTATATATATATATATATATATATATATATATATATATATATATATATATATATTGCATTACATAGAAAATTTCTGAGTGTTGATAATAAGCATGCATGTACGTGTATATTTGAATATATCGAAATCGGGGTCGTAAAACGTATCGAAATGTTTGAAATTATATATCCTTACAAAAGTATTCCTTATTGATATTAATATATTTAATGTCTACTTAAAGCGTTTCGTTTTCCTTTTTTATGAGCAATTAAAACTTTCGGGATAGTGCAGTGTGGTTCCATTTAATTGTCATGACTTCATTGTTATTTTCTTAATAATCACATCACCATATTTATTTGCTTTGATGTATATTTCATCAACATTCAGTCAAATGATCACGAGCACAATTATAAGAATAAAATTTGTTAAAATATTGAAATCGAGAAATATGAGTGATACATACTTATATAGGATATACATAAACAGCCTTCATTAGGTTTGACTTGCAGACACTAACTGCGTTAGCATGCACACACACACACACATATATATATATATATATATATGAATGTATGTATGTATGTATTGAAAGTTCAACAATAATAATAATAAACAACATTAAATACTTAAATCAAGAACACATGAACAACATTAATAATGCAAACTCCTCTACACCACCAAATGCAAGGAAAATTAAAACTTTGAAGCTATTATTATGCAGATTAAACAACCCACGTTAAATAAAATATCATTCAAAACAGGAGACAGTGTCTTGAAATGAATATGATGCATATAACACGTGTGCGCGCCGTCGCCAATTCGCGAATCTATCTATCTATCTATCTATCTATCTATATATATATATATATATCTATATATATATGTATATAATATATATATATTTATGTTTCATTAAAAACGACAGACAACGTAGTACGGTTAAGCTTTCTATTTAATTTTTCTTGTGTTCGAACAAGACATTTCTTTTCTGGACAAAGGGTGTGTAAGAACTGTCCAAATGTTTTATATTTCCGAGGGATTTCGGCTATACCTTTAGACATTATCAAGGATGATTCGATGTTTCAGCTTAATTAAGTGTGTGCGTTATGTGGATGTCTTAGTGTGTGACAGGGATGTTTTTAATTTCCAAATACGGTTAGCACATTGTGGCTTTGTTTGTAGTTAATATTGTTAAGAGTTGGCTTTTTCTTTTTTATTATTAAATGCAGATTAAATAACCCACGTTAAATAAAATATCATTCAAAAC
This sequence comes from Acanthosepion pharaonis, assembly GCA_903632075.3. NCBI lineage: Eukaryota > Metazoa > Mollusca > Cephalopoda > Sepiida > Sepiidae > Acanthosepion > Acanthosepion pharaonis. Next base: position 3,454,757 of record CAHIKZ030003813.1, read on the forward strand.
AGGAGACAGTGTCTTGAAATGAATATGATGCATATAACGCGTGCGTGCGCCTTCGCCAGGGCGCAAATATATATATATATATATATATATATATATATATATATATATATATATATATATATATATATATATATATATATATCAGTTATTGCGCAATCTGCTGCAGTAGATATGGCATGTATAGGTCTTTTCCCATCCCAGCTATTGGTTAAGTTCCTGAATTGCTTGAGCTCTCTGGCTTTGGATTCCAACCTTTCCGAAAGAAAGAAAACAGAATTCGAAAACTTGGCGAAGGCAATTATCTTTTCTAATAAAGCGTAACGATTCATAATTATCATAATCAACACCTTAACAGTTCCAGCGACTGTTACGTTTCGAGGGTAGTTGAACAGTTGAGCCGTTCCTTCCATAGGTTTGATTTGAAAGATGGGGAGACATTCATTCATGCTTAGCGTAGTCCGGATGGAGACCATTCTTCTCCATGTCAAACCCCATCCGATCTCCCCACCCGCAACATATATACTCATGTGGATGCGTGATCTAGTGGTTCTAACTTTAGCATTCCGAATATGAAACCCGGGTTACATAGTCTCACCAAATTTGATATGTCAAGGAGGGAACATAATATTGGCCTGAAAAGACGGTCCTTACGTCTGGAATCATACTTATTATAAAACCCAGGTTGTGTCTGTAAGTGTGTGTCTGTACGTTTACATATTGCATCGGATTTCCTCCATTTTACAACCGATTTCAACAAAACTACACAGGACTACGTAAAATTACCTTGCGGTGGTTCTGACAACGGCAAAAATGAAATCAATTTGAAAATACGATTAACAGGCATAATATGGAAAATGAAAGAGGGACAATTCATATCGAGTTATACTTATTATAAAACCCAGGTTGTTTGTGTGTGTGTGTTCCTTTATATATGGGCTCGGATTTCCTACATTTTTCAACCGATTTCAACAAAACTTCACTTTTTTTCTGGCAGGTAGTGTTTCTTATTGTCTTGCACACTTTTTTTCTTTATTTTTTACATTCGGAATGCTTTAAAAATTCCATTTACAAGAGAGTTGTTTATAATAAAATTCTATTCAATCGGTAGACTCATAACGATTGAAAACATTGTTTTTGTTTGAGTTTGGGTTTGACCAATTCGTAAAAAAAAAAAAAAAACTAATTAAGACATGCGTGTCCGTCAACCTTAAACAATAATCTTTGTCAATTTTATTTTTCAGTCTTTATGATGGTCGATACTTGATCTATCTCTTACTGCTACATCCCCGGGCAACGCCGGGCTCTACTTCTAGTTAAAAATAAATGCCGGAACATCGTACCCCGAATTAAACCAAATAAAAAGAAAGAAACTGTTCGGTTGTCCCCGTTGCTTGCTCTCTCGTCACCGTAATTGAGGGTTTGTGAGTTCTGCCCTTCTTCACACTGGGGATCCCGGCAAATTATATTTACTATCTCATAGAATGTATCTACGGTCAGCTTAGTATATTTGCTGTATAAGCCAGCAATTCTTATAGAACACCAGTCATGTCTCGAGAAGTCATGAAAAAAAGTAATAAAACGGTCTGACGATCGCTTGCGGCGTGAAACTGACACTCAACGTCCATGTATATATGTTGCGCCGGGTATGTACACATTTGACCACAATTCTCTACGCATTTCGTCTGTTTAAAGTTTCAGCTTTGTCATCTTTATACCAATTGTCCTATGTCTGAACAGCCGCGCCAACGTATATAATACGTGTCTGCCTTTGTGTGTATGTTTTGAAAACCAAAGGAAGAAACTTCTATAACTCATCTATTGATTTGGAATTATTTCCATATTAAAAGGCCACAAATGTCATAAAGGCTGGTTGCGGTACTAATCATCATAATGATAATGTACTATTGGCAAGTGTCCTTGGCTGTTTCAATAGTCGACAGAATGAAGAATTTACTTGGAAAGAAGGCCGTCAAGATGACGACGACTCCAGCTCCTATCAAGAAGCTGCCAAAAGTTTGAATGTCTATCGCAATTACTTTATCCGCCCAATTCTCTCATCTATTCAGTCACATTAATAAACGTACGTATATACATATATACATACATACATACATACATACATACATATATATATATATATATATATATATATATATATATATATATATATATATATATATATATACATGAGCGTGAACGCAGATACTAATAGAGACATATATTAACAACTATATAGAGTTAATAATGTACTCGGTCATGAATGAGCGCGCGTGTGCGTATGAATATGAGTGTATGTCAATGCCACGAGAGATAACAATTAACTTTCATTTGAATTATATACTAACCTGTTGGTTATGCTAACTCTTAAGCAGCAGGACAATATTTCCACCAATAGGCAGAACGAAATGGTAAAAGACAAGAAAATTATATACTTCTGTTTGTCCTGTCCCTTCAGGACGTGGGTATTCATAGCTCTCCATAATTTCCTGTCCTTTGTAGCTCTTAGTACAGATCGTCTTTCGTTATCTCTTCAAATCCCTCTTCTGCCAAACACCAGCTTGTTAGGCTAGTTATTCACTGGTTTCTTCTGTCCCTCATTTATTAATAAGTCTTTTGCGTGTCAAATTCTCTAAGGCCTCTTTTCTCATCTTACCTTACAAATTTCCGTTGTTGTGCTTCTTAGTTTAGTCTGAAGCACTTATTTCTCAGTTTTCCACTAAAGTTTGTCATTGTTCACACAGTCAGTCAATGTTCTTTTCTTTTTTAGTAACGATTTTTTCCTGTTTCTTAATACGTTGCTTAGCTTTTGGAAGGCATCTTTCGCTATTCAAATGCATTTTCAGATTCGGGGTTAGATTTTCTGTCATCTGGTAAGAAGCTTCCTAGATATTCAACTTGTTCTATTTGCTTGATTTTCGTATATCCAATTCGTAGTTCGTATCATGCGCTGTTTCTTCTGCTGGCAACTATTTTTTATGTTTACTTGTAATTGGTGTTTTACTTTTCTTATTGCTTCTCTTCATTACCTTCTGTGGAAGCACCTAAAATTCATTTTTAGTTCTTTTACATCAGGAAAATAAAGCAAGATAAAAATATCAGGTTAGCAAATTTAATATTTCTGTCTGATACTCCTTGAACTATTCCATTAAAAATGGTGTAGTCATTTCAATGTACCTTGTTGTCTCCATATTTCACCCCTTTTCTTTTCTAGAAACAGTCATGCGCATACAGAAACGATTGGGGCTTAGTTTTCTTTCAGTTTTATTTGCAGGCAAATACTTCTGGGAATGACGCAATCTCAAGAATCCGAGTCAATAGCAACATTAGAAATCCTAACGTTTCCAAATAGTTATTTCGAATCGAATCCTGAATGTATAATGCCCGTATCGTAGGGGAAAAAACTTTACGTCATAAAGGCTTAGAAAATTCTAAATTCACTGAACATATTAAAGGTAAGAGGGACAATGGAAAGTAGTGCTAAAACTACCTAATGAGCTTGTGTAAATGGTTGGCATAACAGGGATAAGGGGACATAGGAAAAAGATAAACTTTAATAAAAGCTACAAAGGACAGGAAATTCTGAAAGGACATGGTACATAAAATAGTAATAACGACCAATAAATAAATGAAAACACATCCGATAAACCCTGATAGCAGAGAAAGTCAATATAATATCGTCAAAATGAGATCACTACACCCGGGCACAAAAATAACGTCGTCAATGTTATACAGGATCTACGCGTACATGGTTCTTCACTTCTTTCTTCACCTGTTTCCAACAATACATACGCATTAAATGCTTTCTGTCTTTGTGATATTAGATTCTTCATCCATTTGAGCAATTAAATTGGTAAAATTGATAAGGTAATAACTCACTGAATCGAATCGGATGCACTAAATTTTAACTCAGTAAATGAATAAAGAATTCTCTTTTATTTTATATAGTATCGATCAGGGGTCAACAACCTCCAATTTCAGGTTACGTCAGGCCCGCAAATGATTATTGTCCGACATTCTAACTGAACCGTAGTAAGAAATTTGCATTTTTTTTTCATTGCATCAGTTGTTATCCAGTTATTCCTGTAATAAAATAAAGAACCATGTTTAAATAGTACATCATTAACCGCGTTGTTTTCTTTTAAACGTCCAAACCAAGGCAGCCTTCTGTCGAGACATTTTATTATAGTACACTTGATATCATGGCCATCCTCCGAAACATTGCATAGCTGTCTGACCCGCTCAGTCCAAAAGATTGTCGACCCCTGGAAGGGAAACTCTATCAGATGAATTTACATATTTATATTAAAATCTAAATTGTGGTTTGCAACGTCGTTTCTGCAAGGTCTTGTATTTTCTTGATTTGTAGTTTGAAACTTTGTATACATTTGTTTCATCTTTAGATTGTAATCGTTATTTTATTTTCTCGAAACAATTTCGTATTTAATTAAACAATAATCTTCCAACTTTTTTATTATAGAAAAATAACATTAATAAGATGGGAAACGTTCTCCAACTTCCGCAATGTCTTCTGCTACGAAAGTTGATTCACTCTGTCGTCCTAGGAAATCACTCTTGAAACTTGTCTTACATCTATATATGTAAGTATACAATTCGTCCATGCTTGGAATATTGATACCACATAGATCTGGTTTTTCTGCTATAGATTTAGATATCTTGAAGAAATTCAAAGAAGAATCTGCAGTTCTACTGGTTCTGACCTGATATCTGTAACATAGCTTCCCTGTGCTCTTTTTATAAATACAGTAGTATGATTTATGAATTAAAGCGCAGTACTAGACTTCCAGCAGTCTGTCATCCTTTTACAGTTGAAACGGCTAGATGTAACAGATGTCACAGTAAGTTCTACGCTAATTTGAGTGGAAATCAAGAAGCCGGAACAGATATTCACAAGCGTGACTTTTTTCTGTCACACATCACGCTTGATTTCCACTCAAGTTTGATCTTCAACCTTTTAAGTGTAATGACATTCGTTATTTGCTGTCTTATTAATTCATGTTCTTTTAATGTTTGCTCTCATTAATAGTCTTTTTATCACACAGTCAGTAACACTTTGCGCCTTAGTAGCTTTATTCCCTTGCTTAGGTGAAATGATAAAAAAAACAAGGCTAGTTAACTAAATATTTGAAGACTTTGGAAGTATTTCATGATAGGATTGATAATTTCTAGCATCCCATCTTTGTTGTAGCCATTTTTGAAATGGTTAGTTGCTTTAATGGTTTGAGATCTGTGAAATGAAAAACATGGCCACAATTGACTCATTGTATCCTAACTATGTTGATAACGTATAGTTTTAATTTTAAATTAACAATTGTTATTCATATGCCATGCGTGATATACGCTTAGGTGATCATGTATCTTTCGATACATCACTGACGAGGCAATTTTTTTCCCGCACTAGGTTTCTTTCTGCCGTAGATCAGTTGCTATCCAAGGCTATAGAACCCGGTCTCTCCTGCTATTTACCCATAGTTGAGGCAGAAGAAGAAGATTCATACCGTTCCCATGGTTATTAGCACGTAAGTGAATGTAAATCGAATTTCTATTTTTTCATGCTTAAAATAAAAAAAATACAGTTTTTAATTTCTAAAGTTAATCTTTTTGCTTGTAATATGAATTATGTACTTTTGGATATTTCCAGGATATTGATTTTGTTATCTACTGGAAATAATATTTCCATGCTTTTGATTATGCAGAGGTGTTACAACTTGGATTCTAGCTTTGGATTTCATTGAATAATTTTTGCTGGTACAATCGTTTAAGGTGCGTTAAGACCAACTTCTACCGCATTCGACGTATGTCAACGCTCATTATTATTGTATAATAATTTCACGTTTATTCATTTGTATGCCTTCTTCATAACAGAGTGGATACAAATCCCCCACAATAAGGAGGATATTTATTTTAGTCGACACATCCGTTGTAAAATATAAAATGAACGCAACATTTAGAAATGAAAGAAATTGTTTCTTTAATTCACTGTTTTAACTCTTTATGCGGGATCAAACAGAATTTACTATTTATCTGGATTAATCTTCAAAATTATTATTATTATTATTATTATTATTATTATTATTTTAAGAATATACTATTTCTATACAGGACATACTATTTCCAAAGAGAGATGATTATACACGAAGCATTCGAAATATATTTTGACATGGAATTATAACATCCTGATTGTGTGACACTTGCATAAATGGAAATGGTGTTAGTAATCGGCATATGTTTTAGCCTTTGGTCAACCAGAAATTTTTATTCAGTATGTATGCGTATATATATATATATATATATATATATATATATAGAAAAATTTACAGAAAAAAACAAACAAAAATCTTAATATGCAATTATGCTGTATTAATGTTAATATAATGTCAACGTCGGACGTTTCAGTCTATTTTAGACCATCATCAGTACGTTGAAATTATATTAACATTAATACAGCATAATTGCATATTAAGATTTTTGTTTGTTTTTTTCTGTAAATTTTTCTTATTGCATATTTTTTTTTTTTTTTTTTCTGTATATTTTTCTTCATACTGTCGGATCTATATCTATATCATATATTTGTTTACACACACAAACACACACACACACACACACATATATATATATATATATATATATATATATATATATATGATTAATTTAAACGTAACGTTTTTCACTTAGTTGATTTTACATACGAGGATTTGTAATTATTGAATCCGCTCGTCAGGAGGTTTAAGAAACAGACTGCCGTTTTTCTCATTTTTCCTTATTTTTTTTACTAAGTTTAATGTAATTAATTTATGCGTTAATTGAGAGATTTTATTGTTGTGGTCAGGTTGTTTTTTTCTTTCGTTTATATGTGTGTGTGTTATTGTTTGCGTGTGTGTCTGTGTATATGTGCGTACGTGTCAAATATCATGGTTATTTCACCTCTTCACCATTTTAATAATTTAAAAAAGAATCAATGAAATAATTTTATGTCTGACATCTTGGACATAATATTTTTTAACGTTTTCAGGTCAATCTTCTAAAGTTTGGGTTATTTACGAAATATATAGGTATATTCCGTTTTTATTCATTTCTATTTAAAATGGCTTAGTTTATACATACGTATATTACATACATTCATATATATATATATATATATATATACATATACATATGTGTGTGTATGTATGTATGTATATATGCGTGATATGTGTCTGTTTGTTAAATGAAACTCAGTCTGTTGCAAACAGAAAGAAATCCGTGATATTGAAAACAAATATATATATATATATATATATATATATATAATATATATATATATATAAATATATTAAGAAAAAGTATCTGAGAATATTGTATTATGAAACCCTGAAAAATCTGTTTAGAACAGATTAAGTTGCAACATGTTTGATCCATTCTTCATTATGTTCGATTTGAAATAAACTATTACGTGATTATTCAATAATGGAATCATTTTATTACCTTCTTATTCGGCTTTAAGGCAGTTTGTTTTCGATAAGCTTCTGTTTCCTAAACTCTAGAGAGACTATTTGTTTATACCTTTGTTTTCCACGAGTAACTAAATTACATTGCACAAGAGATATATTGGCAATAAAGAATCGGATTATGTGTATGTTTGGATGTAAAATTGGGAAAACGAAGCATGGAAAATGGATTAAAAGGAGAAAAAGTGAGTGTAAATGTTTTTGAAGAGGAAATATTATTAAAAAACAGAATCAGACTTTTGTTTTCTGTTTAGAAAACGATGCGGGTTCAAAAATGAATGGAAAATGAATTATAGGGAAAAGGATAAAAAAAAGCAAGAAGTATAACGTCGGAAAGTGTAAAGGAAGCAAAAGAAAAAAAGGGTTATTTCGGGTTGAAAAGAAAGGAAATAATTGAAAGGATCATAATGCTGCTGATGATGATGATTAAATGAATGAAATAAAAATGTAATGAAGAGGGTTAAAGAACTGGAAAGGCAAAAACATTTATTGACGAGATGGGAAGAGGGTAAAGCAAAATAAGAAAGCGAAAGTGAATAATGCCCAAAGAAAAAAGGTAGAGAATTTAAAAAAGCAAACAAATGATCCCCTAAACTTAAATCACATTAGATGTTTTAATATGATAAATTTAAGAAAATTAAGTTGAATTTGAAAAATATTTTTGTTTAATAATTTTACACCAAGCAAGGTAATAATGTCACTAAGGTTCCAAGGGCTACTTTAGAGAAGGAGAATGTGAAGACATTACAAGGAACAGAAATCCAATCCTAAACAAGAAACAATGAATAATCCTCTACTCCTGTACAAAAAATGGAGATGTGTGTGGATTGGACGAGATCTAAACTATTTACTGCTAAATAAAATAAAAATAAATAATATATACGAATAAATAAAAAAAAATTAAAAAATTCAGCGTTTAGGTGGAAACGTTAGAATTATAGTGTTGATTTAGATTTTAGAAGGAACTGGAAACCCAATCCTAAAAAGGAAACAAGGGGTACATATCTACTCATGTTCAAAACACCGTGGAGGTCGTTAAACCAAGCAAAGGCCGAACCTATGAACTCCTATTGTAGAAAAAATAGCAAAAGAAAATATCAGAGTTTAAACGGCGTCGTTATGAGTATATAGTTGTTGTAGACTTTCGAAGAAAACTAGCAAACCAATCCTAAATTATTAAATAAGAAACAAGGGATAAACCTCTATCCCTCTTCTAAAGACTAGGGATGTGCGTGTTCCGGACGATAGGCGAACCTATCTATTCCTATTAAATAATAAAAGGATAAAACCTAGACAGAAAATACAACACATCTAAAATTATAGTTAGAGAGACATTGAAACGCATATAACTGAACTCCTACTATCTTAGTTATTTTTATTCAAATCCCGTCTATTACATTCAACCTAGATATTTTGTTTTCGAAAAAGGATTCTTCTTCTCGCCATGTTAGAGACTCCCTTTTTTGCCTCGGGTGGGTGATTATAAATCTACCTATCATGCAGTTTTTCCCCTTTTCCACCACCTGTTTATATACCAGCTTTCATCTGAGACACGGATTTGCACTTGGTAACTAGATGGTTATCTTTCATGACTAAAAGCTGATAGACCCTGTTAGTGTGAAAATTAAGTCCGATTCTGTCATCTGAGGTTACTCGTATACTAAACAATGAATAAATGTGATTGTAGGCATATATAGAATGAAAAAGTTGAAAGTCTAAATGTACAAAAAGGAGAAAACAGGGCATATGTATTCTAAAAATAGTAAGATCAAATACAAGAGAAAAATGAGATAAGAATGGTAAGTTTGCAAAAAAGGGTTGTAAATCGAAGAAGAAATATGGAAATTGATTGAAGAAAAGAAAAAAAATGGACAAGTATAAAGAAACCTATAATCAAACAAGGAAACGATATTAAAAAAAAAATATGATTGAAGGAAAGAAATAAAAGAATACATTAAAATGATCAGAAACATATAATAGCAAATTATGGAAAGAACAAACAAAATCACAAATAGAGGCAAGAATTTAATCACCAGAATAAAAACAAGGACGACTGATTTTGCGATAGTTAGTAAGTTTATTTCGCAGAAAAGTTCACTAAAATCATCTTTTACGAGGCCTCTCTTTCGAGGACATCAGCTATCATATTTTCACGTCCCTTGCTGCTCAAAATAACTTTTTATCCTGTACTATCCTCTTTGTACTTGAGTAGCGTTATGTTTTATGCCTGTTAAAAATACAATATTATATCTTGCATACATAATGTTATTGTCTATTCACTTCAGGACGCCGTCCTATTAGCCACGGATCGGAATGTTGTGACTTCTTCGCTGACTTGAAACGAACCTTCGATCTTCGTATTAAGATCTAAAAGATAACCTCTTGATAGACGGGCAATTTTATAACTTCCTGCCATATGTTTATGATCGAAAAACTTCATGAGTATACTGACGATAAGTTTATTTACCTAGCTCAGCAAGCTAAATATTCGAAACAGTTCGAATTTATTTGTCATTGGTTTATTAGGCGATGCTATAAAGTTAATCTACCAAGGTCTTCTAGTATTTCGCCGCTGTTATATATTCCCTTTATCATTTCGATAAACTGACCAATTTAGATATCATCTAAAGCTGTCAGCATCCCTCAGTCACTTTGGTTTAACATTATTTTTTTTCTGTTCATCTTGAACACTTCCAACCTTACATCCAAATTTAATGCCACGAGTTTTAATGTTTGTATGTATTATCGGTTTCTTTCTTTAGATCCCAAAGGATGAGATCTTCTATATATTTGTTCAGTCTTTGTAACATTTTATCGTTTTCTTTTGTGAAGGTTCCTTTTTTTAAATATTCGTCTTCTCGAAGAGCAAGCTTTCTCTTGCACTATTAATTTTATGTTTATTAAACTTGAATTATTTCCTGTAGTGATTCTATATGCGAATATATCCAATTAAGACTTGCATCGTTTTCTTCCTTTAACTTATTTCAAATTAATTTCCTTACAATCATCTATTCTACCATATTTCCTGGCATCGATTGGAGTCCCACTTTCATTAAGACATTTTTTAATTTTTTTCACTATTCTCTTGCGATAAACCGTTTTATCATTGTCAATAAGATTTCAGTAAGATGTTCCAATTTAAGTTACCAACCTTTTTTGGAATTTGTTTTATTTGCATTAATTTAGGTTGCTTTATTTTTTGTTATTTCCTATAAACTTCTAACTATGCATTTATTAACATAAACATGTAGCAAAATAATTTATGCTTGGAAATAATTCACATTATTTAAAAAGTAGTTGTAAGATAAATTGATATATGCGATTCAGGTCAGAACTATACCAAATGACCTGAATCGAATTTAATGTCAATCAGAAACTTTTGTTCTATGAGGAATTAGTCTGTGGCAATCTCACATATTTATTAGGCTCACCCTACGTGACCCCAAAGTAGGTTTAACATTTGCTGCCACACTAAGGTATCAAAAGTGCAAGGAACTGTAAGGTTGTGTTGGAAGGTATCCTCATAGCAACCAGGTACTAAATCGGGCCTAAATGACGTTAGTGACTGTCTCCGAAACAGAAAGAAAAAATTGACCCAGCTGGGCTTCGGATATGTACACTCAGGTCAAAGGATGAAAGGGGGATATATAAACATCTCGACTGGGTGGGGGAAATCGAATCACTCTTACACACACGAGAAAAAATATTAACATCCCAAAACTTCACATCCTCTTGAAATGAGGAAATCCAAAAATGAATAAATGAATAAACAATCAGTTTACGTATGAAACATTTAATATTGTATCGTTAATCTTGATAACGAGGATGTTTGAAAAAGAAACGAGTGGGACTAATAAGAAATGTTACCAAGTGAAAGAGTAAAAAATTAAAAGGAATTAAACTGAAATGACAAATAAACGAAAAAAAAATATGGAAGAACATGAAGGGCAATGAAGAAAAAATGATGAAAATGTAAAAAAAGTGAGAAGACGTTAAACGGAAAATAAGTGTAAAAAGAAAGAATGTGAAGGGAAATGAAGAAAAATATAATGAAAGAGTGAAAAGTGAGAAGGGATTCACCCGAACAGACAAATAAAAAGAAAAGTGAAAGAAATTTAAGGAAAATGAAGAAAACATCGTGAAAGAGTGAACAGTGAAAGAGAATTCAATCGAAAAGACAATTAAAAGGAATAACGAAATAACGTGAAAGAAAATGTAGAAAAAATCGTGAAATCTAAGAAAGAATTTAATTGAAAAAACAAATAAAAGAAAAAAAGAGCATTTAAGGAACATGAAGAAAACATTGCGAAATATTGAAAAATGAAAATGAATTAAACTGTAAAAAGAAAAAAAAAGTTTGTAAGAAGGAATTATATTAAAAAAAATTGAACGTGAAGAACAATGAAGTAAAACTCGTGAAGGAAAACGAAAAAAAAATCGTTAAAGAAAAAAAAATAACATTTCTAAAGAGTCACAACCTTGAATCACGATTAGATGAGTTCGATCCTTAGCGAGTTTCCAACTTTTAAGAAATTGTGTCAGACTGAGATAGAATTATTAAGTATTTATAGCCATCTTTCTTTAAAAAAAACCCTGATAATGACTCTCCACAACTTCACGTCCCACGTAATTATATCAACTTTTTACTCGTCATCCTACATCACGCTTTGCCATCTCTTGATAGAAATTAGGTTTTGTTGCTCGCTGCTACCCTCTACCCAACTGTCATTTTCGGATTTTACGTATGGCTGCTTCATACTCGTCATGTTCCTCAGAATTTCCTTATTGCTAACATATTCCCTCCATAATCTTCCCAGCACCCATCTGTAAAACGACATCACTGACAATTCGAGTCGCTTTTTATCTGTAAGACAATCGTCCAGCACGTAAGTCCATGGAGAAGAATACATCAAAATTCTCACCTCTAGGCTTCGCGATTCTTTGGATCACTCGCGCCTTTACTCTTCTGTTATTTCTCTTTTTATTTCACTCTAATTAATTAATTAATTATCCTAAATGCATAAGTGTGGTAGTGCTTTTAAGTTCTCTAGTGACCATTAATGTCTGGAATTTATTCTCAATGAGTGCACAAAAAATACGACTTACCAACTTGATATTTTACTCTCGTACGATATTAACCTAAATATCAAGAAAAATGCGGAGGAAAGTTAAGTCAAAGAAAGAGAAATAAGGCGATAAATGGAAGATAAAGATTTGTATGCAAGAATAAAGGAAGATGAGAAAAATAAAGAATATATTTAAAATGAAAAACACTTTCAGAATCAAAAGAATAATGTAAGTCTATATGTAATATTGAATTAATATAATATAAATACATATTATTGTATCAATATCATGAAAAGTTCAGAATATTTGTCGAACGCGGCTGTGCAGTGCTTCGCTCGTCATGACCCAAATAATAATATCGAATTAATTACGGAATATACGACTATTATAAACGCTAAATATACTCTCAACGTTTGGTCGATAAATGCTGTAAATTAACTGTATAAAAATGACCAATTTTACCATAACGTCTTATGAAGGGACAGTGTGCTGTGTAAATTGTATAAAAAAATCATTTTTCCTGAGCGTTATTATTCCAAACCTTGTTCAGGCATTTTAATTCCTTCCTTGTTTTCCTAACTTGCCTGTAGTAAGCATGCATACCAGATATAAACGGTGCAATGTGTTTGATAATGTTACAAAATTAGGATGCTATTTAGCAGCAAAACTATTTTTGCAACCTCTTTACTAGCGTTGAACTGTTAAAGAAGTGTTTGCTCGAAGAATTCATCAAAATATTAAAAAAAAGTATAATAAAGCATTTTTCTTGAAGTAAATTCTATAGTATATAAATAAAGAGAGGTAGATGAAGTTGGTATGGCAACTACATCTGAAAAGACAATAATTCTATATAATTAATATGAAGCGTTGTTGAAGACTGAGAAAACTGTAGCTAGCGGCAGATATTGATTTGTTGACAACATGCAAATTTGTGCTTTGCATAAATTTCAGCAACGAAGTGGTGGTTTAACGCGCAAAAAATTCTATCGGGAATTCCACGATGTAGAAATTAAAGCCGTCTAAGTACAAAGGAAATAATAAGTATTTCTTTTGTTTATCTAGCATTGCAGGAAGATCGAATGTTTGAGCAGAATTTAGTCATTAATTTTCTATCCTCGTTTTACAAAGATATAGATTTTTAAAATTTTTTTTGAATACTCAGTCAAAGAGAGATGAAGAATAAATCGGCTAATACGGTTTAACATCTTCAAATCTCTTAGGGGTTCACTAAACCAAGTTTTAGTTATTAATTTTCTTCGGTGCACCTTTAGAAGTAACGGCCAATGTGAAGTGCAGCTGTAGAAAGGTTGGTTTGTATGAGGCTTCAGTATAGATGGCTTAGATGCGGCATCGGAAGCGATATCTGAGACATGCGTATTCGGAAGAAAAGTGATGGCGAGACGCGTTTTCAAGTGTGATCAACAAGAAGCGGTATGCCGAAGATGCGGTTTGAAGAGCGATGGCCTAGATGCGGTGTCGGAAACAATGTCTACGACGCGCAGTTGAAAGTGATGGCAGAGAGATTTTTTCAGAGACGATGGTTGAAAGAGATATCCTGGATGCTACTTCGGTAGTTCTAGGTTAGATTCGGCTTTGGGAGCGACCGCTGGAATTATTCTTTGTAAGCTATAACCTAGATGCGGCTTCAGTGGTCTTAGAAGTGATGGCGTAGGTGAATCAATGCACAGAATTTCCCGTGTGGCGCGATCCAACAACATATTGCCGATAACTTAAAAGCCCTGTATATATATATATATATATATATATATATATATATATATATATATATATATATATATTAACACTATATATTAACACTGTATATACATATATTAGTTTATATATATATATATATATATATATATATATATATATATGTGTGTGTGTGTGTGTGCATGTATATATATATATATACATATATATATATTAAACATATATATACATATTTTCATAGTATATATACATAAGTACGAATATATATATATATATATATATATATATATATATATATACGATAAAATGTAGTTTTAAGTTATGCAATATTTATGGGTTAAAGTGATCGATATTAAGGATAGATCGTGTGCAAATATAAAATTGTTTGATACTATGTGCAATCATAAAGCAATGACCATAGGCGTTTATCATGAAAACGACTGTTGTCTCTGGCTATTGACTTTAATATATATCTCAGACTGGTGCCAAATCGGTCTGGCTTTGATATTGGCTTGAGGCAATCGGATGTCTCGCCACACTGATGAGATGTGAAACAGTGAAACATTCTGTCTGTGGATGACAATTTATGCTCTCGAAATAATTCGTTTGTGCTCTCGGAGAGTAAGTCGTGATTTAATGAACAGTGGCTGCTTCTGCTAATGCAATGTTCTTCTACTCGAATCGAGTTCTCATAGCTACTGACGACTTTCGCATAGTAAAATCGTAAAACTTTTCCTTCTGCTCTGTCGTGCGACGATATATTTGGGGGATAGAATCTCTGAATGGAGGCAATCGGTTGTCTAGCCACACTGATGAGCTTATATATATATATATATATATATATATATATATTTCCAGAATTTCCAAAATACATTTTCTCTATCTCGATCTAGTAATATTCTTTTCCACTTACGTTTTTCTCTCTGACTTCTTATATGATTATACGATGATTTTTGAATCCTCACTTGTTTACCCATAGTCTCAGAATGTAATATTTGACCAGCATCTTTCCTATAATACCATATTGGTCAAAATATTTATTTTACATATTTGTAAAGATGTTTTAATTTCCATGGAAATATTATAATGTTGTCATTGTTGCAGAGTGTCGCTGAATTATAGTCACCTATTACATGTTGCAAAAGTATCTCCTTAAAAGTCCAAAAAGCTGGCTCCACAACATACCGTTATCGTTTACTTTCATATTGAGATGTTTTTGCCATCTACAGTCAGCTGGTCGGTGAATTTTCTAGTTTATTCGCTTCTTTGGTTTGGTCTTATTTTCCATCGTACAAGGAGTCTAACGAACTTCCGTGCTTCTTTCAAATGGACAAGGAACCGGTATAATTTTCTACAATTTTGCAGCGTATATATATATATATATATATATATATATATATATATATATATATTCCAATCGTTATTCCATGTCCAGATAACTCTATTTTCCGTTTTTCTTTTCCTTGATATACTTTGTATTCTTCTTTCTCTTTTTATATCACTTTTTCTTTTTCTTTTTCTCTTTTCTTTCTTTCATTAGTAATAATTTTTATTTTTATTTCTATTATTTTCGCAGCATTTTATTCATTCACTCTTCTTTCTTCAAATTTTTTCTTCAAGCCTTCTATTCATTCTCTTTACATTTTCTTTTCTTACCATTTTTCTCTCTTATCTTACCATATTTTCTTACCATTTTTCTCCCTTATCTTCACTCTCTACTCGCCATAGACTATGTTTCCATCTTCGTTCCCTTCACTATTTTATCACGATTTCCCTTTTTCTCTTTCACATTCTTCACTTTTCGTCAATTGCTATTTTTCCAAGCCGATTCTCTCACGTTAACATTTCTTTTTGGCACCTAGCATTTCCAACTCTGTCACAACCTCACTCTTTTTTTTTTTACTTTCTCCTTATCTCTTTCTTTTTTAATCTGATGCTTTCTCTCTTCCACGTTTTCCTACACACGATCTTTTTTTTTTTGTCTTCGTCTTCTTTAGTTTGAGTCTCACTAAGCTTGAACAAATAAATCCTATTACGGGATAATCAATACCGCGAATGTGCAGGACGAAATTTAGTTTGACCAGAATCTGAATCGCAAACTTTACCACAGTCACGCCGAATGATTCAAGTGCCGAACGATGGCAAATATTGTTAGTGGTAGCCATGAGATTCGGTTAAGGGGAGGACAAAGTATTTGACAACGACGAACAGTCAGTCGCCAGTGTCCAGTTTCCAATCAGATTAATTTCAGTTCATGGCAGACTCTGTCCAGGAAACTTCAACACATCTTTGCTTGGAAGAGTGTTTAATGAGGCCATCATTAAATTAAGCGTATATTGTCTTTATTGATGTATCTTAAAATCTTCGGATATTACTTTTCAGAGATCACTATATTGTCTTTTTCTTTATCTTTAGGGTTAAATTTTTTCATTATAAATTTTAACTAACTTGGTTATCTCGGTTTTCTCGCAGCATTTTAGATCCATCCATACTTTGTTCGTTAATCTAAAGAGCCTAGGAGAAGAATAGAGTTACAACCTTAACGAAATTCGAACTTGGATATTATATCTCGATATTTGTGCTGATACTTTAATTAATTCGACTACTTAAGATGTTACGGGAGTTGTAGCTCCCATCTAAAGTATTTCAAAAACATATTCCTTCTGGATTTTCTCTGCTATGTTGTTCTCTCGAAGTTGAAATATTCTTCTTAGCTTATTTCAAACAACACATGGTGGATCATTTTCCTTACGATCTTTTGCTGCTTTTTATTGTTACGTTCTAGACTGATACATTGCTCTACAGTTCATGTAAAAAGCATTGTCTTTTTTATTCAATCTCATTTGTCTATGTAAGAGAAACTATATCTACAGATAACGTTAAAATTAAAATGATTTCATTATCCTCTATGTACCATGTCCCTTCAGGAATTTGGCAAAGATGGCTCTCCACAATTTGCTGTCCTTTGTATCTCTTAATAACATTTGTCCTTTTATCTCTCGTTAACCCAAATTCTACCATCAATTTACTCAAGCTCGCTAGGTTATGCGTTGTTTTCCTCTGTTACTCTTTCTTTCAGTGTTTCCTGTGAGTATTAAATTTTCCAAGACCTCTTTTCTCATTTATGCACCCTAGAAATTTCATCCGTCTTTTCCTGATAATATGTATGATTATCTTTTTTCCAGTCTCTAAAATCTATCGTTGCTCCCATGTTCAGTCTATGGTATTCTCAGCATCCTTCTGTAAAACCACATTTCTGTTTCTTCAAGTCTCTCCAAAATGGTTGACAATCTAAATCTATTTTCTGGCAATCCATATAAAATTTAGGTAAGCCATAGAAAACGAATCAATCAACAACTTTGATTTTATACCTCTGTTAGAGATTGATATGCACCCGTTACAAAATAGGAATGATATATAACTCTATGTTTTGTGTAAAGAAATAATATTGTGAGGGTGTTTTAGGTGCAATTAAAATTGTTTTCTTATTCGCTTCAGGGAGTTGGAGGTCATAGTTCTTCGCAATTTCGAATCATGTTTAACTAAACAATGTTAATTATTCTTCCTTTTCCTCTCTGTTCTTGTTTTGTGATCCATTTACAGAAGCTCTTTAAGTAGCTTATCCGATGTGTCCTCTCTTGACTTCATTATGTCATGTGATTTTCAAATTTCCCAATGCCAGCATTCCTCATGATGAATTCAGGATGTATCTATTGTCTTTCTTCTGATTTTAACTAACGTTGCTTCCGTTTCACTACAAAAATGCTATGTTGCTGACAGTTTACCTTCACATCTTTCGCAGTATTTTCTGTTGAACGTCTTTGTTTTTGCTTCAAGTCCTTTCTTCATCTGTCAATGTATATTCCGTTATTCACATCTGTATAAGAGTATCTTAGCACTCTCTTCTTAGTTTCTAACGAAATTTAAACATGGCTTAGTATTTTTATAAGCTTTTGTGAAGCGTCCTTTAATATTCATATACGTTTTTGGATACCTGTTTCATATTTTCAGTCGTCCATTTTAGCATTTCACAATTAGGTATTTTCGAAGAAAGAAACTTATGTGTGAATTATGATGAGTATTTGTTGAAACTTGACTAATGCATGGAATAATAATACAACACAAAATGTACTTAGAACAAAATGTATTGAAACAAGAAAGGTACACAATATTTACATATAGTCTTTTGTATATTCTTTGGAAGACCGTTCCTGGAGAATGTGTTGACTTAGTTGCAGTCGGGCAGAGTCTCTGGATTGAATCTCTTGATTTCTTCCACCGTCTTCCCGGTACCAACCATATTTATATGGTCGGTACTCCACTATGCAAATTAGGTGGATCCTACCACAACAGTATTAAAAAAACTACAAAGATGATCTCAAAAATGATAGAATAATAAAACAAACGTTTCGAATACAAGGAATTGAACGTACCAAAGTAAGTAATAGAAAAACAGAAAGACTTAAAGTTATGTTTCTTAGATTACAAGAATTCATTTCAAAATATACAACACATAGATATTGAGTTACATTAACAGTTGAATTTTTTGGGAAAGACACTAATCCGTAAACTTTACTGAGATGAAACCGAGTGCATAGAGATAGATTGTGCATTTAGCGAATAAAAAATAAAATATAAAATAAAAGACGTAAGACAAGAATAGGTTTTCTCACTTTATTTAGCAAGTACCGTGACAAGATATGAGTGCTTGGATAGAACGATCGCTTTCCGATCATGAACGCCGGATTCAAATCTCACCCTGGTGGATTAGAAAGGTGACTTATTGATATTATCAGTCTTTGGAGCCTATCCTAACATGCTGCACTTTTTTAAATGCCTTAAAAACATATCATGTCTTGACACAATCACTGCAAGAAAAATTGCGTAGAATTGTCCGTCACAATTTCCAAGTCATCGTGACCGAGTGTTTTTGTTAACTGGTTTTGTTCAAAAAGTTTATATCACGAGAAAAAAAAAACCGCAGGAGAGCTCTGTGGGTATTTAGCAAAGATAATATGTCCGAGTCGGCATTTGCAGGAGAGATCAGCTATCCACCCTAATACACAAGTGTACGCGGATACGAGCGGCCAGTCTTTACACAACCCTCAGAGTAAAATCTTAAATTAAATTAAAATATAAAATGTATTATTGGTGTACATAATCTTAAAACCACAATATACCAGGATGTAATTCTTAATAGCAGATAAAATGTTAGAAGAAAGGCCAATTTATAAAATATATTAAAGATAAAAATATGTACCATCTAAACAACCGATTCTGCATGGGCACATTAGGGCAAACGTTTTCGGAGACTTATAGGTGATAGATTTATTATATCTATAGTTGCCTTTGAAATAATATATCTCATAGCACGGAGTACAAAAGGTTGCTAATGATATCATGGGCCGAGCGTGTAAGCAACGATGAGGTCTTAAAGAGAATGCAGGCAAGGAGGAAGCTTATACTTAACATATCAGGAAGAGGAATTTGAAGTGTTGGGAGACATAATGAGGAAGGAGGGCCTGGAGATTCTGATACTCACGGGGCGAATGGAGGGAAAGAGAGACAATAAAAACAACGCATGACATACAAGTGGATGAGAGAACGTGGTCTGAGGGAGGTGGCACATCGAAGGAATTTGTTAAGAGCTGCAAGGAATAGAGGGAGGGGGAGAGCCATGATCGCCTATGTGTCCTGAGAGGATAGAAAGATATCCCTTCACCATAACCAGTTTCTCGATTATATTTAAAAAGACATGGATGATAAATCAGAGCAGCAATATTTTGTGACTATTTGACGAGAGGATTTATTTGTTTCATGATCTTCAGTAAAATGCCGAACCTTTTCGTTGTCATAAAATTGTATCATGGTCTTGTTTCATGTTTCATGGTCTAAATTTTTTACATGTTCTTATAGGAAAAAGTACAAATATTTCGCTGCTTTAAATTTACTAAATTTGTTTCGTCGTCTTTTCATGTTTCATGATCTTGTTTCATGTTTCATGGTCTAAATTTGTTTCATAGTCTTGTAGCAATAGGTAGAACCTTTTTGCTGCAAAGAGAAAAGTCTTAAGTTCAAAGTTGAAACGGAACAGTCAAATACTTGGTGTATTAGCTCTTGATTATCGTGTAAATCCCGTCTTAACAGGTCGGTGAATTTAAATTTTAAGTTTGCTTTCGATGTTTTACGATTTGATTCGATATTAACGTTTGATCTCATTTCGCTTCAAGTAGCAATAAGTTTCAATAATTGTTAATGCACCTTTCCCTTTGATCATTGATGCCTTTCAGATTCGTTCTTTCGTTAGATATCAGCACTTTACATCTTTCAAACTTGGAAAATATCCAAATATCCGTTGTTCCAATGCAAAGAAAACATTAAAGCTATGTTTTAAATATGCTATCATGTATTTTGAGTTGCAATCGCGGATCAAATATTCATTCTGATCATCCAATATGTTATCTATATCTGCGCTTAAGTCTTCTTTTGATTTTTCTGAGTTTAGATCGATTTAAACGCTCCGCTTATTGAATATCGATACTAAAACTGGCCATGTCTGAGTGGTGATTAATTCGACAGAGAAAAAAATTTAAAGATTTTTCGATATTGTTTAGGGCAATCATAACAGTCAAAATGAAAATTAAATTCCTAATTCAGTCTTTAGCTATGTTTTATATAAATATTTCTTTGTAAAATATTTTCTTGAACTGAAGTAGATTTAATATTTATGTTGGCATTTAAGTGAAATCGCATTGCATAACTGCTTTACTTAAGTGTTGTCTTTTAGATATAAAACAATTTTATTCAGTTGCTGGAAAAGCAATATATAATTTAGGTTAGCATGGCTAATGCAAAGTATCAGGAAAGTTACTCATTGTGCCTTCTCGGACTATAGTTTTCCGCTGACTTGAAGTTGAAATATGATATTGATTTGCTTGGAATGTTAGTTCACTGCGTCGTGCTAAAAAAAAAAAATCATCAATAGGCTCTAACATATTCATAAGTCTGCTATTTATCCATGTCTTGACTATTGCTGCCATAAGTTGCTCCTGTTCTATATTTAGAGATTCTTGATTAAATCCAAAGAAGAATCTGCAATGTCATCGGTCTTGACCTGGCCTCTCGGTTTCATCGCATTCTCCCGCCGTAACGTAGATTCTATAATCTATAAATACTTTCATGGCAATTGTTCTATTGCACATAGTCTTTGTGAGTTTTAGTGCAGTACTAGATTAATAGCAAGGTCTTATCATTTTACATTTGAAATGGCTAGATGTAACCGTAAGTTTTATGTCAATAGTTTCTTCTATCGCACATATCGCTCGCGGAATTGTTGTTTCCCAGTCAAGTTTAACCTTCAGAAATGTGAATGCAATATTAATCGTTATATTGTGTTTGCATAATTCCTGCTCATTTATTGTTCTTTCTCCTAAATAGCGTTTTTCTTATATTGTCTGACATTAAGTAACTCCTTGGGTCTTAGTGACTTTATTCCCTTCCTGCGGATGAAATGATTAAAAACCGTTATTCCGTTTCAACAGAAATCATATAAAATACATGCAAATTTAGATTTATTTAAATATTTATTATCAAAAAGTTTATTCGCCTTTATCTTCAATGACTGTAACTCAACGGGAAGCTTTCAATTTCAAGATTGAAGTATTCTGAGTTTTTCTCTAAAAAGCTTTCGAAAATGTCTTCAGCTTGTGTTTCCTAATGTTCCATCACTCCAGAAATGTTCTTACAATCCCCAAAATTGAAAAACTGGAGTTGTTAAATCAAGTGTATAGATCTCATCCAGACGTTCTTAATTTTTCTTCCAATTCTTTTTTCAGAGTCTGCCATTGCATTGTCATATTGTATATTAATATATTTTCTTTTAAAATATCATTACACTTTCGACATTTACTGAATCTAAATACACGCTGAAAAATCTCCAATGATGGTTATTCCATTTTCTAATGTCTTTTAATGGGCAGTTCTTTTGATATATTTTGAGATGTTAAGCAATGGATTCTGCGGATAAAGTCGTAGCTTCACTTTTGGCATTAATTTCTCATTTTGTGATAAACACGATCATTTTTCTGTTGACATGCGAAACATATTTTTCATCATCGATTCAAAAATGAAAGCGTGTCAGAATTGGTTAAAAGGCTGCTGCAAATGGCGGAACGTTGTATTCGGTTCTCAAGCAAACTCTCATGAGGAACACGATTTCTCTTTGTATGTTTTCACATTTCTCTTGGCATGTTTTGTCAGCAGATATATATATATATATATATATATATATATATATATATATATATATATATATATATATATATATATGACACATCAATGTTTTAATGTCAAGTCTCTGGTGCATTGGCGTGTAACTAATTTCATATTTTCATTTAAAATTTCTTTATTCAGTGTAGGTTGTCTCCCAGAGTGAAGTTTTCACCTTACACCATTTTGAAGCATTCTAAACCAAAGCCGACACGTACGTACATTCACTGCATCCATTTATACCTCCCAAACATTTTAACTTCCTTTCTAACAGCACTACAATTTTCGGAATTCATACAATTAGCAACGACCAATTTATTTGCTTTATTAAAAGCTATAAACCTTCATAGAAACACGTTTAAAACGCACTTTAAAAGTTACACTGTATTGCAGAAGAGATATTGACCTAATTTCACCGTACAACTTTGGTCTTGGCTTGGTTGATTGAATCCTATTTCATAACGGAGAACTACGTAATTATTTTCGGAACATACCAATGCTTATCGCAATATTTATAACCCATATGAAACGGATTGTTTTCAGACCTGAATAACAATAATTGTCTGTGGATTTCAAATAGCCCGTCTGTGTCAGAATGCAACTAATTCCTTCAATAAGAGTTGAATGCAAATTATAAAAAGCTTTCGATAGTAATCAATATTTGATCAACAAAGAAAATGTTCAATTGATTTTCTTTATATTTCATAGTTTATGGAGTTGTCTGGAAGTGTTTAATAAAGAGTGTATTGATGTAAATATGTCGTGACGAAAATTGAATTAAAAGTGACAAAATGGGTTAAGATAAATATATAATCACTCCACTGAATAAGAACGGAAATATAACAGCTGAAAAGCACAAGAAGGATAGAAGATTCGGATAATTTGATCAGTATATTCTTGGGTTTTTGTATTATATTCCATATAATGCTGTCAGTTTTCTTAATGACTTTCTATGCAACTTGCTGTTCACTATTCTCTGCAACTGAAACCTGTCAGATGATGGCAGGAGTTAAAAGGAATCCAACGCAGATTTTTAAAACCTTTTCTGTCTTCAATAGTCATTAAATTTTTTAGCATAATAGACGATAAGAATATCAAGTTGAAACTTTGACACGTTGTTATCCTGTAACCCTGAAAATATCAAGAAAATGAGTCGGGAGAAAATTAAGTTTTAGACAATTAAAAACTTTAAACGACAGAAAAACATTTTGCACGATTGTGTACGTTAAACGGGGGGAACACGTGACATTACGTTTTTAAATATTATTTTGAAGCTTACTTTCGCTTCAGTTATATAATAAAATCTATGGAAAAAAGATTTAAAAACCTTTAGATTATACAATTAATAATAAAACGAAGATAAAAGAAACAGTAATACCATCATTTATATTTTTAACAGTAGCAATATTATATCTTCTATTCACTTATTCTTGCAGATATTGACGAAGTTAACGCTCCGGAACTGATCCATGGGTGGATACTGTTGTAAACTCAAAGAATAGCATTATATTCTACATATAATGATACGTGTTTTCATGTTATCAGCCACCATTTCAAAAATATATCTGAAAGTAGAAACAAGCCGAACACTTTCTCTGAGTTGATTCCTACATTGCTTTAAATATCTACAAGATTGTTGTTTGTCAGAGCTAACCAGGATAGTAGTATATAAGTTTTCTTATCGTCCGGTTCACACTCCTCTCTGATGTTTTCAACAGGAGTTGAAGTGTACCCCTTGTTTGATATTTAGGACTGAGTTAACGGTTACTTCTAAAGTTTTCTCAGTCAACTTACTCCCAGTAGCCCTTTGCTTCTGAGTGGTATTATCGCCTTGCTTGAGGTGAATTAATTAAACAAATATATATAAATAAAAGAAGATCGCCCCAAATGATGTTTTTATTCGGATATTATCCGTGTCTAAATGAGTAAATGGCAACTCTAGTATTTGGGGTTTTGTTTGATTTTTTTAAGCATTTCACCCCAAGCATGGCGGAAGTGGAACCAGCATGCAAGGGATTACAGAGAGTGAAAGTAAGAGTAAAGAGGGGTGTTTGAGGAAAGGATAAATAGAAGGACGGGTTCAAGATCAATGGATCAGAAGATGCCGATTGGCATTGCATTTAATTTTTTGAAGATTATAGTTATAAGTAACAAAAAGGGTGTCGCACTGTCGGGAAGTGAGAGAAGAAGCTGCAGAATTGGGGGGTTACGTTTAACTGTTTCGACAGTAAAAGAGTGGGACCGAAATGCCAACCTAGCAGCACCCTTAAATTCATGCAGTTGAGTTACCAGTGAAAATAACCATGTAAATATTTGTAGAAAAGACAGTAACTTACAGCGAAGAAAAGGAACGGCCCAACATGCAAATTAATATTTGGAGATACGAATATCAAACAAGTACAACAATTTAAATATCTGGAAAGTGTTTTAACAGAAGATGGAAATTGCGACAGTGACTCCGGAGACGCACTGGGGTAGGGAAATATGCCTTCCGAAAAAGCTCTGAAAATGAAAATTTCGTTAGAAACAAAGAAAAAAAATACTGAACTGTTATGTAAAATTAGTCCTCCCATATGGTAGTGGATGATGAACAATCTCGTCATAGATGAAGAAGAGACTTGAAGCAACTGAAATGCGGTTCTACAGAAGGACACTGAGAATTCCACAGACAGAATATGGCATTTTAGAAAAGATGGAAACAAACCGGACACGTACGACTAAGAAGCGACAGCTGGAATTTCTATGGTACAAAATGAAGAAAGAGGATTTGGCAAATTTGATACTCACAGGACAAATTAAAGGAAAGTTGGACAG
Source organism: Acanthosepion pharaonis (assembly GCA_903632075.3). Classification (NCBI taxonomy): domain Eukaryota; kingdom Metazoa; phylum Mollusca; class Cephalopoda; order Sepiida; family Sepiidae; genus Acanthosepion; species Acanthosepion pharaonis. The sequence goes on from CAHIKZ030003813.1 coordinate 3,480,124, forward strand.
AAGAAAACAAAACATAGCCTACCTAGAAGGCTTGAGTAAATGGATGACGGGACAAGTTTTAGGAGAGATAAAAGGGGGACAAAAATATGAAGGGATACAAAGGAAAGAAAACTGTGGATAGCCATGATCGCCAAGGTCTTGAAGAGACCCGGCACATAGAATGAGGAGGAGATTGTAACAGTAGGAGAGTTTGTATTTTCGCCATTAAGCAATATCAAAAAGAAAAGAAAATTTCATACCACATATAAAATAGAAGTGTTATTCAAATCAGTTTTAACTACTCAAGACATCTCTAACAGTCTAAGACAAAAAAATTCTTGCTAATGCTGAGTGGAAGCTCCATATATGCGGAATTCGTGCCTTTCCAGGTACAACATTACTAAAGTAATTAAAACTGTTGTGGCAATGTCTATCTAAACATTTCGAAATTTTCTTGTTCATGAAGACACTTAACATTTCAAGAGGAATCTATGACAGTATAGCATAGTTAGTCATTTCGTTATATAACAAAGTGACATATGGAAAAGCGAAAAGTGGGTTTAAACTGATAAACGGGCTGAAAGATTGATGTTTCGAATGACACAAAAATCCTTTTAATGAACACTGCGAAAGATACTGGGCGAAGATTGAGCTATATTTCTTAATTATTTGAGTTAAGCCACATGGTTATTCGTTTTGTTGACAATAACAAAGAAGAATTGAATAATAAATAATGCTAATTTAAGCCAGAGATGTGTGGAAATTTTACGCCACAAGGAAATGCTCATTCGCAATCTTCGTCTGATTCTTGCATTAACAAATGAACGGTGAAAATATAAATTAAGGTTAGGAAAGTTTCAAAATGATCTATGCAATTTAACATAGGAAGAATTGTATTAACGTTAGATGACTTTAATGAAAAGGCAAAAATGAAATGAGACAGTATTTTATTTAGCTTAAAAGGAATAAACATATTTGGTAGAAATGAATAGATTCGTATTATACAAGACTCTCAGAATCTGTGTCACAATATCAATTTTACATAATGATGTATTCAGTATCGTTTGACATATTTTCTGAACAGTTAATGAATAAAATTCTGAAAATATGTATAGCAATAGATACCGTAATTCCACATGTATAATGCACCTTCATCCATACTACGCACACGTAAAATTGTGCTGAAAGTATGGGAAAATGCTTCTACTAACGTATAATAAGCACCCCTTGCTCTGTAATCAAACCCTATAGATTGTACTTCACCAATTTCATTACGGCCAGAGTTTCCTACTCTTATTTAAAAAAAAAATGGTTTAAAACATAAAATAATATTATTCGAATTTAGTTTTATGATAATTCTTTATGATAATTCTTATTTCATTTTACGGCAATTTGTAAAAGACATTTTTCGTAGCTGGGCATAATACTCACTCCTCATTTTGCTTATTATTTTTGACGAAAAAAAATGCGTATTATACTTAGGGAATTATGGTAAGAACTGCTTCGTGTGTTAGATATATATAGATCGGGAATGTGTGAACCTTGCTTAATTGTTGAGTATATAATAATAATAATAATAATAATAATAATAATAATAATAATAATAATAATAATAAATGCGAATTTCATTGTGCCACACTTATACAACTTTACTCCTGGAGGCTGTAGTCCAATATTTCGTACCATTTTGGAATCATGCCGACTTCGTGAGCAAATTGAAAACATTTCAGCCCGGATCCGGACCCACGATCCTGAAATTTTGGATCCCCATGTTTTCGGATTCCACCATCTTGGCTTCTACTGAAAAAATCAATTAAAGAAATATAACTCTTTAACTTTTAACAGCTCATGTTCAAATAACAAAATTACTTATTCCAAAGAGTTTCAAAATAATTTTTTTGTTAAATTTAACTCTTTGAAGCCATAGCGCATCATATCGTACCATTTTGGAATCAAGAGACTCTGTGAGCATCTTCGAGGCAACATTCTGGGCGGGATCCGGGCCTGCAATCTTGAAATTTTGGATTCCAAAGTTTGCATTATTACAGTTGTGTCTGGAAATTTTTTTACGATATTTTGCGAATAATTTTTTTAGTCCGATATCATTTTTTATAACTTGGAATTAAATTTGAGAATAATTAAAATTAATTGCAAAATCCAGCAAAAGTCACCTATGAAATAAAAATAATACTTTGTATGGAAAGTAAGGATTTACGTACATAAAACTTTCTTTGAATTAATTCACGGCAGAAGAAATGTTGTTGACCTTTTAAAAAGGTAAGCTTGAATATTTACGCAATACTTAAATGCAGGGTTCAAATTTTGAGGTCTTCTGTAGTTTATTGTAGACTATCGCATCTACTACTCCCTACCAATTGTGACGAAGGTCCAATTAAGAACTTCCGGCAGGAGCTAGCTTAAATGCCGTCCGATAGGACGACTTTAAATTTATTTTTTAGAAGCTTAGGCACACACCATCAGTCACGTTTTTAGCCAACGTTCATTAGGCGTTTCGGGTTTTTCAACATCATAACCCCTCTTCACAGTGACGCAGCCGATACTGATCGGGTATCGACGGAAGTGGACGTGTGAAGGGGTCTATCTCGCGGTCAAACGGCTGACAACAGAATTAGACGTGCAACGCTCTTAATCTCGCGGTCGGTTTGTTGGCAGGCAATGTCACGATGGCTGCCGGTAGAGATAGACATAACTTTACCAATATTTGTGCGAAGGTTAACGCACACAGCTCAGCTCTATAGCTCTATATATATATATATATATATATATATATATATATATATATATATATATATATATATATATATATAACGTCATCCACAACTCATCAGTGTGGCTAGACATCCGGTTGCCTCGAGCTAGGATCGGAGATTCTACCACTAAGCCGGCAGGGATGAAGGTGAATTTTAGCATATTTATTTTTTAGAAACACACACAGTGACAATGACTCAATTTGCTTTTTGCGAAGAGTCTCGCTATATTAGCTATAATAGTCACTATTTACAAATCCACACCTCCTCCCCAGAGAGCTCAACTGAAATTTATTTTTCAGGATTTTATATATATATATATATATATATATATATATATATATATATATATATTATTATTATTATTATTATATTCACGGCTACATCACGTAGAATCACTTGATCCCGTACGACCACCAGAGTTGCGCCTGGTCATACCTAAACAGCCACTCTTAAGCTAGGTGGTGTAATGTATAATGTCTCCCCAAAATTTGCACTTAGAATTGACACATTGTTTCACTATGTTTGCTTGGTAATTACTTGCTAGCGAACATTGGTTCTGAGCAGCAATAAAAAAACAAAAAAACCTTCAGTTTCAGCTTTTAATTTTACACTACACAACCAGTGATGTGTATGGTGCTTGTCTACATCAGATTATTGACCGTGAAGAGGTTTATCAGCATTTGGCTCATTGCATTTACGTTTGCTATATTTTAAGATCCATTGTCGATGTAATATGTGTAATATTATTTAACTGATTTTCTTGGCTTCCTTTATTACTGAATATAGTTTCTTTTTTTTTTTTCATTGTTCTTTGACACAGATCATCATCCATTCTTCTGTAGTTTTTAGGTATCTTTCAAAACCGATTTTTGTAGATTTGTAAGACATTTCTAGTTGAACTAAGATTCTGCCTCCTTCGTACTCGGACACATCTAGACGATTAATATTTGCTTAAGGATGATGCATTCAGTGTGATGGCAAATGAGAAGCTTTTCTCATTTTGACACCCATTCGCTTGATGCCAGCTAAGGGCCTGTTAAAAATGTTGAAACTGTATTGCACTATATAGAAAGCTCAAAATGTTTATGGCTGATATTCTGTTTTCGGTATTTTACAACAGTTACCAAAGGATAGAGTAATTTAATTCCTTCATTTGGTTATGCTGTATTCTATTGCTTTCGCTGAATCCTAGTAGTTATAGGCTTCTTCTTGCTCCGGCCAACTAATCTTCGTGACAAAATCTAGAAGTATTTTGTGTATTTCAGTAATTCTGTCTTTCTTGAATATTACGTTTGCATTTATCTAATCCAAAGTCTGAAGAGACCTTTCAAAGTATTTTCTTTTAAAATTTGACGTTATCCATGTAGAAGAATTGATTTATTTTGTGTCCACAATTATTATTGTTTAGTTCAAGCGAAAGGTGGGGTTAGGGACAGACTAAAAAGGAGGATTGATAACAGTCTCCTTGAAAAAACTCCCCGTCGGTTATTCAAAACGTTGGATGTAGCAGTGCCTTTAGAGCGATTTAGGATTAATGTTTTTCCATAGTCCTATGCTATATTTATTATTATTATTATTATTATTATTATTATTATTATTATTATTATTATTATTATTTTATTTTTTTTTTTTTTTTTTTGATTTCGATGATCTGCCCAAAGACTTTAATGTTAGAAATGACATCATGACATTTTCATGACCAATTCTTACAAAAAATTTAAAAAAACACAACCATATTTTACATAGATAATTTTCTTCGTAGGTTGTGATCTGTACTAATGTTAGAAATGAGAACAATTATTATTATTATTATTAGGTTTGGGCTGTATTATTATTATTATTATTATTATTATTATTATTATTATTTCCATTTATTTCTGGTGTATACTCATATCTCTCCGAGTCGCAACCAGACACCTAACGTCATAAATGGTATAATGACATTTAATTTAAAAAAAAATTAAGATCACACATATTTTACATTGATAAATCCTTTCGTAAAGTGTGGGATGTACTTTGAGTACAGTTTTTGTATTTCATCCAGGCCTGTATTACAAGAAATCCATAAAACTTTTCCAAGGGCTCTAACTACAACTGTAGTTGTTGATGTGCTCAAAAGACACATTTTTCAGGTTTCTATTTCAACGTCCTTTTATTTTCATATTTTTTGAAGATCCTAGAAGATAAATTACAGCCTGCAGAGACCACCATGCAAATAAGAAGGTACATTTTGTCTTTGCGGTCTCCGAACACGATGTCCGGGCGAATAGCTTTGCTTGATCTGTCTCTGTGTATTGTAAAGTCCCATAATGTTATTAATATTATTATTATTATTATGATTATTATTATTATCGCCACAACCAACTCCAGCACCAACATTACAACAACAACAATAGAAACATCAAACTTTAAATGACCGTAACTTGAAGTAAAGTCATCTTCATCTGTAGTCATTACTTTACAGAAAAAATTAATTACTGATTTTGTTCAGACGTTAATAGACAAAGTATTCAGACAGTTTTTGTTGAACAATAACGGGCAATTACGGTTTAACTAAGATACCCAATCTACTTTTCGGATGTCAAAAAATAAAATATTACACTCACATCTTAATTTTTCTACCTAAGGTGCTTTTCAGGTCCGAGATACAAAATATTCGAATGTTTGTGTTTTTAAACGACAAGCAAACAACACTTTTAACCGATATGCTTAGAAAATGATTCGTAGGTCAAAATACAATGTATTTAGATATTGTTTTTATTTTGTAACATTATAGGAACCATCATTTTTAAATTATATATACAGAATACGTTTTGCTGACGAAAACGACATAGTTTTAACAATAAAGAAGCACTTTTAGCGAATGGTCTGAATATGCAAGATGGATATATTCGTATATGAATTTAGCTTGGTTGAGAGAACTTATGTTGGGATGGAATGGCCATCCAAGAGAATGAAATATGTGATTTCAAACTTCCGCCGCTTTACATCCACACTTGATCAAAGGGAAAACTTGAAGCCGGTGTTCAAAGGTTAGTCCTACGTTGCATCCAAAATCATTGTGAACACAGACACCGTTTACATGCTCCGACCATGAATTAGATATATCGAAAGAGACAAATATTATCGAAGAGAAAAACGTTTGGATTCTCGTCGAGATGACATTAATATTAGTGCTATTGAACAGAAATCGACAGATCTAGAAATGCTATTTGTGAATTTGATTAGTTTGGTTAGGTTTTGTTTAATGGCATGACAACACTGATGGGTCATTTTATGACAACCTGGTCAATACATATATACACTACTTTTTTTTAGATAATTGAGAGGCTCAGTTTGGTAGCTACAATTCGTTTTAAATAGATTGTTTATTCTGTCAATTTGAATCGTTTTAAACTGGTCCTTCTTAAAAATCCACACATAAACAATTTCTAAAAAAAATATTAAAATTCCTATTTCTTTTAGAAACCCTCTTATTTGGCCAGGGGCATCATGTTTAAGCAATGTTTATATACTTAAGACATTGTAGTATTTACTATGTTTAAGCTGATGGCTTTTACATTTAATCAGAATGTCTTTTATCGTCAATCGATTATAGCAATTGATGCATCGCGGTACATCTTCAGCTCTTATCAAGTGTACTGGTATTAGTCTTGTATGTCCCATACGCATTCTGTTTTAGTATAGTGTCCTTTCTTCTTCCTCTGACCCCTTTTTATGCTTTTGTATTTCTCAATCAATCAACCAACCAACCAAACGTTGACCTGGAATTGAACTCTCGTCACTGGATCAAACCAACATCTTTATCCATTGGTCCATGTGTCCTTGAGGACAGCTGTCTTTGAATTTTTGGGACCTACCAGCCTAATGTCTCACCCCTCATTTTTTTAACAGTGCTCATATTGCAATTTTTTGTTATTATTTTTGCATTTTTTACCTGTTATTATTATTATTGCAATTTTTGTTGTTATTCATTGGTTTTCAGTATTAGTGGTTCACATATAATATTCATTTCTATGCTTGGTCGGCTTAGGATTATTTAATACCGAAATCTACATATTTTTAACACAATTCTATGGCTTCAAATGAATATATTTTAAGTAGATTTTTTAATTTGTCTATTCGAACCATTTAAACCAGCACTTCTTATATACCTATACATAGACACTTATTAAAGGAATTTAAACATTCATATTTTTTTTAGAAACCCTGTTATCTGGCAAGGGACAACATATTTTAACAATGTTTTTTTTTTATATTTTTTGACATTGTAGTACTTACTTTGTTTAAGCTGATAGCTTTTACATTCAATCAGAATGTGCTTAACCATTTGTCTATGATTGCAATATGTGCCTTGAGGTAAAATTACAGTACTTACCAAGTGTACATGAATTACTCTTGTATGAACTCTAGTTAGTACAGTGTGCTCTCATAACCCTTTTCATAGTTTTGTTTTTCCTGTCTGATGCTTGGTTGGTGTTTGTAAAGTAAATTTTCTGGGAATGTCTCCGATATTGCTTGCTATTGTTTTAATTTTGGTTTGTTTTATGGCATATCAACCTGAATGGGGTTATTTAATACGGGCATTTTTTTATTGCTGGTAATATTCTTTTCATTCAAAAATGTATGGCTGGTAATATTTTTTTAAGAAAATGTATTGCTGGTAAAAAATTTTCTTCAAAACTTTATTGCTGATAATAATTTCTTACAAAGCATTTCTGGTATTAAATCTATTTTTACATTTTCATAGTGTTTTCACCCCATTTTTGGGGTTAACTATTTGCCCATAGTTGGGACCCTAACAAGTGCTACCACCCCGGTTCAGAGATGACATGGGAAGACCAGCAATTAAGAGGTGGTTCCACGCTCCACAGAAGCTCTTGATCAGAGGCCTTGATGTTGGATGTAGTTTATCGTCTTACCCAGGGCGGGCTATTTGTAAGATTTGAAGAATTAAGAAATGTACAACATCAACGAGCAATGTCAACAAAATAGCCTGCCTTAAGGCAGTAATCACATTGTTTGAGAGACATCAAATAATTAACCGATCATGAGAAGCCTTCCAGACTAACTTTAGCAGCATGAAAAATTACTTTTTCAAAGATTTAGTTGCTGATGCATTATAGTATGTGAATCACTTAGATAGTCTGGAGAAAGAGACAAGTTAAGAACAACAGAAGATTATTAAAATATATCGTTGTTTATGTAGACCAAATTACCTAAATGCATATCAGAAGGAAAAACTGCAATATGAAGTTAACAATTGTATCCATCAAGTCTGACGTTCGTACAATGATCCCGAAAGCCTCATAAGGTACAGCTATTTAGAGAACGGCATTATTACAGTCAGAAGGGATAAGTTTGAAGACGTTTCCTATTAGTAAACTGCCAAACCAAGTGGTGTGAAAATTCATAATATTAACAGCGGGATTTGCATCGTACACGCAAGAGAAGAATCATGACAATCTCTGGTAATAGCGAGAGATAAAGAAAAAAACAAACAAAACACAGTAAGTAAAGCATCATGGGAAGATAAATAAGAGAATAAAAAGAAAAAAAACACTGATAATTTAAAAGACTAGTAAGAATCACAGTGGAAAAGTCACGAGAATTGTTTCTTTCTACAGCAAATGAATAGCAAAGGACACATTTTATCATTGTAACGGAACCGTTGCATCAGGCCATTGTGTCAACTCAAAAATAGACAATGCGAGAAAGATGCATTATTGTAAGACAGATAATAAGCGAATGCACCAGGCTGAGACCAAAGCAGATATAAAAGCAGATTGGAAAGAGAAGGGAATGAGAAACAACAGGCATTCTGGAAACTATTTTAATCAGAACATGCAAACAAAGCGAATAACTCAATTTGCAGGTTACTCTAGTACGTAATCTGATTTTGTAATTTTAAGTACTAACTTAACATCCAGTAAATACGATTGGTGAAACAGTCTAAATTCACCGAGGACAGAAGATATTTACAAAAAAAATGGATTTTCCAATTTCCTCATTTGGAATTCAAAGAAAATGTAACAAAAGTTATTACTTATTACCCTCATTTGAATCTTTCTATTTTCATCGATATGTTTCTGTCAATGTAAGCTCTCCTGTTCCTACAACTTTGTTTTGCAATAATATTCGATCCCTTGTAGGTACGGATTGCTGCTACAACCTGCGCAACCAATGTAACCCCAGTGGCTCTGTTAGTTTTAGCATGCAGATGTGCTTGTCTTGGTGTCTCAGTTCTAAGGGGTACTTTCTCTTGCCTGGATTTCTGGGCAAACAAAATGTGCGCATTTATGGTATCACGACTGCATCATTTTTCCTACATTATTGTTCCTTCATTAAAGGTTACAACGTTAGATGTGAGGGTTAGTTATATTCTTGGTATATGTGCTGGTGGTACGCTGAGCTGATACATTGGATCTTGATGATGATTCTAAAAATAATACATGAGAGTATACCAGCTGATATTTAGGATGAACACAGATAACTTCGGAACTAAATAAACCTTGTCATGTCCAGAGTAATTATTTCAATTATTAAATAATAATAAAGATAATAATAATGAAAGACGTGTATGAATTTCACGGTTTTCCTATTTTAATATTTTTATGAAAATTCTTAAGTTGAGGAATAAATAAACTCATAGCGTATTTTAAGACAAGAAAATAATTCCCCTGTCGTATTAGTAAATTTTAGAGCTTAACAAATTTAACAAAATATTGCAATAACAATCATAAATACTAGTCGTGGTTACATACGTAAATATTTGATTTTCCATTTTCATGAAACAGCCGTTAAACACTCTCCCTTTCTTTCTTTCTTTCTTTCTTTCTTTCTTTCTTTCTTTCTTTCTTTCTTTCTTTCTTTCTTTCTTTCTTTCTTTCTTTCTTTCTTTCCTTCTTTCTTTCTTTCCTTCATTCATTCCTTTTCTCACTAAGACCAAGTAGGGGCACTGACTATATGCGTTTTGTTTTACCACGCGATAAAAATGGAAGAGTCCATTATTTATGTGCTACTGGCAGGAGACATTAAAGTTCTTTCTTTCTTTCTTTCTTTCTTTCTTTCTTTCTTTCTTTCTTTCTTTCTTTCTTTCTTTCTTTTTATCACTTTTTTCTTTCCTTCTTTTTTTCTCACTGAAACCAAGAAGTATGTTTTGCCCTCTTTCTAATACGAAATAGTTCATTATTTATTATGTATTTGGCATGGCGTAATGGTCGTGCGAACCAGAGAGATATGCACATATGATAGTATAATAATAATAATACATGGCCGTTCAAACTTCTCGTAATCCATTAAAAATGCTATTATGTACTTTATTTGTCATGATGAATTCCGATGGTAAGTAACCCATTGATTACTAAATATTTCTTTCTCGCATATTTTATCGTAACCAGTTTGACATGTTCCCTTTGGCCTGACACACTTTTGACTTTGTTCATGAACGGGATTAGTAAGTAATCATCATTGACAGGTGTCGAGAGGACTTTTTCTTTTTACGTTTGAAGAAAAAGGTAGACAAGTTTGGGCATCGTAACTAGTTATTTAGCAACACCCTCAATCAGTGACTGTCTCAGCGGACTGGCTTACTCAACCTGAAAGACTTTTTTTTTCTTAACTGGAAACTCAACTGCAAGAGTATAGTCTGCTTTTATCAGAATATGTCATCATATCAAGCCCATTTGGTTTTGATGTATGATACATGATACACCCTTTTCAGACTGATTTTTATGATGAGTACATTGGGCTTCGAATATTGGTACCCAACATCAATTTATTGGTTTTGTTGCTAATTAAATAATAATAATAATAATAATAATAATAATTCCAGCAACAGTAACAACTTCAAACAAAGTGACAAGAGATTGAAGACTGGAATCACGTTGTAAATGAAAAATAAAAGCAAAAGAATTCATAATACCGAAATCGTAATCATCATAATAGAGGCAAAAATAATAATAGGAGCAAGGAAACAAAACGCACCAAAAGAGAACTTTGATGAAATTTGGCAAACATGATGTAAGAAAAAAAAAGTAATCAATTTTCAAATGGACATTGTCGGCGTGCCATACTCATCGATCAAACATCGAAGTTGTCTTTTTTTTTCTTTATTTACCAATCATTTCACTCCCCGCAACATCATGCCGTTTTGTTTATTTATCTTTATTAGGGTGTGTCTTTCTTTCTTTCTGTTTTCTTTCTTTCTTTCTTCAATACTAGGAAACATTTCGCTAAATAAAGTACACAAAAAAAAGAGACGCAGGAAAAGACAAAGTTATCGTATTAATATCACGCAAGTAATTCTGGCCATCAACTCAGTAGCTCGGATACCAGAGCTAGTCGACCGGCCGTATACGGCACTTCATTTCCTTACCAAAAGTTATTGGTTCCCTCGATTCAAATAACACAAGATCAATAACGAATTTTTTTTTTCAAACTCTATATCTGTTTTCCCTCTTCTTAATTTAAATATCGACTTGTTTCAGCAATTTATTCTGTTAGGCAGAATTTCCTTTTGATCTGTTCGATCTATTTATATATATATATATATATATATATATATATATATATATATATATATATATATATATATATATATATATGCTTATTTAAATAAAGTGTATATATATATATATATATATATATATATATGTATGTATAAAATATATATATATTCATTTACAAATTATCTTACATGTAGAAATACGTAAGTTTGTATGAAATTATTTGTCCACAGACACACACACACACACACACACACACACACACACACACATATATATATATATATATATATATATATATATATATATATATATATATATATATATATATATATATTGTAAATTTACAGAGTCAAATTTAGATGCGTATTTTTGAATATATTTACTATTATTTACAGTTAGAGGCAGAATTTATTGACTTGTATATTTGTACATAGGCGTTTACATAGGCACGCTCGCACACATAAATCATATTACATGTATATCCAAATAATTCATATATGATCCATATACCAATCTGCAATATTCTGAGTAAGTCTATCAATAAGCGCGTCACCAGACCCTTCTAAGCTTAAAAAAAGCAATTCAAAATTAAACCTGTTTAGTCATTCAGATTTTGAGTTCGAAACAATCCCAGAAATTTTTCTGCGACTTATCTATATTATAGCAATATTTTCGAAATTCTTGATGCAATACTTGTGAAATTTTAAATTCACCTTCAATCGTTAACTTCTGTCTTTTTAATTCAGTTGTTTTATTGTTCTCTGTCCTTGTAACCCACCCCTGTTCGTTATTAGCTCTATTGCTTTACCTGCGGTGAAATTACATATTATTATTATTATTATTATTATATATATATATATATATATATATATATATATATATATATATATATATATATATATATATTTCTTAGCTTGTATGTTGCAAGTTTATGTTTTCAAATTTTGAATTTAAAAATGTTATACAATGTAGATGAAATTAAACTATCAAATGTATTGCTTAATACATTAAAGTGAGTAAATGTTGTGGTTTTATATATACATGCATACGTACATACATATATATATATATATATATATATATATATATATATATATATATATATATATATATATATATATATATATTGTTTTATTTAATTTTGGGGATAAATTATTTATGCATTATTTATTTTAAATATTTACAGATTTAAACATTTATCTAAAATTTAGTCTCATGTATTTTCGCCCACACAACAATTGGATTCGTAAATATTCCTGCTCATACGCATATATTTGAACATGCTCAACAAACATATTTACGTATATAAATCTATATATGTTCTTGCTTATCATATATATGTAGAAATGCAACTACCACTAAATAAGAATAATTATGTTTGAAAATGCCTGAAAAACGCAATGTTTTGGGAATTATAAAATATTGATTTAAATTATATTTTAAAACATTAATAATAATAATAATAATAATAATACGAATTAACTTACATCCCTTACAAACCCTTAACTTTAATTTTTAAATTGTCTATAAGGGAGCGCGTTCCATGCGCATTTACAAAAAAATCACAACTACCATTAACATTGATTTTTTAAATACACCCCTGACGATGATCTTGGATGGGATTGAAAGTACTTGCGAAAATATTAGTCATGAGAAAAATTACGACGTATTTTTTAATCAGTTTATTAACAGAACTAATAAACTTATCCGTGAATTTGAAAGGATTAAAAAAAAATAATTAGACATAATATGTCTGGCTTATTCAAACAAACATGCTTAAATGAAGATATGCTGCCTACATCTCTCTCTCTCTCTCTCTCTCTCTGTATATATATATATATATATATATATATATATATATATATATATATATATATATATATATATATATAATGTTTTAATTTTCATACTTATTTTCTATACATGCATCTATCTATATGAGAACAAAAACACTTGAAATTCATTACTGCATATTCTTATTTACAAAACATGCAATCGATGCACTAATATATTACAAGACTTAGCAATACAGAATAAAATCTAAAAGTTTTACGTTGCATATATTTGTAATTTTTCTCTTTCGTTTTTGATATGTAGATTTATGTATGAGCATTGGAAAAAAACCGCTGTAGTGAATATCGATTAGAATACATCATACCATGTTTTATAAATGCATGGGTGACATGTTTTCACACTGACAAATAAAAAACACACACATATATGTATATATGTAGATTAAATTGAACGTTCTCCAATTTTAGGAAATATATTTACAGTTGTGTTTGCATGAAATAACGTTGAATAGAATAGGCAAAGTGTTAAATGAATAGCAAATATTCTATTTTTGTTTGCATTCATTTTATCGCCTTAAACTCCGACATGATTAGGAACAATGTCTTTTTTTATATCTGATTGCCTGTCTATCTCTTTTTCTATCAATCTATGTACAACTACACCTCCATGCACATACATAAATATACATAAATATACATACATATACATCTATATAATATATATGTGAGTGTGCATAGTCAACGTCCTTATGAAATATTTAACGTGTAAGTCAAATTTAAAGATACATTTACAAAATATGTAAATGAAAAATCGTTATGACCATCATAGTATAGAATCGATATATCTTTTATGCATTTCTTATTTTTCTCTGCAGAATAACAAAAAAGAAAATTCCAAGTATGTAGGAAATATATTTGTTTTATAACTCAGAATAAATAAAATTTTAATGGCACGAAAAGAAACTTTTAACATATCGTTATGTGGAAGTAGTATAAGACAACCAAATATAATCTTTAAATGTTTGTATATATGTGTACATTTGGGATTGTTTAGATTTCTATTTTATGAGTCCGGTTTTTGCTTGTTCGTGTAGGTGTAAGTAATGCACATGTATATATCCGCCTGTGTACCAACCACTCCATGTAAACTATACAGACGAGGTTTAATTGAATAAATCAGAATCGGTTCCAGAGATAAAAAACAAAATAGACAAATAATACAAAATTTTCCAGAGATAGATTGAAAATGTGCGTATACTGTTGAATATATATTAGATACATACAGAATATAAACGAGAATATAATCTATGTACAATTTAAAAATAGAAAAAAAAAAAGAATTTTAAAGTGAAATATAGAAAGTGCAAATAAAATAGTATATATTTTAAGCACAAATAGAGTATATACGAATAAAACAGAAAAAATAATCGAGGAAAAATTCATTATGTACAAATAAATCAGAATATGTTCTAACCGCAAATACACAATCAACGAATAAAACATGATAGAATAAACATATACAGTACTATAGTTTCAAGTAATAAAGACAGAATATAAGAATAAACCTCATTTCTATAGTTACAAATGCAGAATAAGAATAAAGTTTCAAGACAGAAATGGATACGATGTAGAGAATTAAAGAATAGTTCAAACATATTTTTGAATGCACGAAAACAGGTATGTACGAATAAATCAGAATATATTTTAGGCAGAAATGCAGAATATACGAATAAATAACAATAGATTTTAGACAGGAATGCAGAATATAGCAATGAAAGCGAATATCTTTTGTGTAGGGATACAGAATGTCAGAATTAAACGGAATATATTCTCTGCTATAATGGATATTCTAAAATTCAAATACAAAATGAGTTATGAAATATTTTAGTTGATAAATTAATTTTCCTTTAAATTCTACGTAAATCCATCGATATAGCTTGATAACATTTATGGAAATATCTCTTTTTTCTGAATACATCGATGTAAATACGGATAAAACGAACAGAATGAGGTTGTTAGCAATTTGTCATGGAATAACTTCTGTAATAGAATCATTTGAATGAAAGGAAAGAATGAAGATATTTTAATCATTTTAATAATACGAGAATACTTTCAAGAACGTCTTAATTCTTTTCCCTTTAATTACGAGCTCATGTGTCTACGGCAAAATACCATTTAAGAGAAGGAAAGTGAATGATGTTTGAGTGAACCTTCTATTTTTCATAGATTAGTAGTTCTCTGCTGCTATCCTCGCACAGAATAAACAAATTGTTTAATGGGTATTTTCAGGTATTCACTTTGTTTGTGCCTTCTCTCAGTATTAAGAAAGAAAAAAAACATCTCTCACTTTATGATGTATATTCCAAGATGCATGGCAATGCTAGGTAGAACCATCGTACGTTACCTCATCGAAATGAACCTACCATAACCAATTATGACACAGTGTAACCCGGATATAAGGCACCCGGATATAAGAGAAACCCGGATATAAGAGAGATTTTCTCTGGTCCCAAATTAGTATATCTATGTATAAATATCAGGAAGCCGTGTGAAATGGATGTCACATCCTGTTGCAGTCAGAGGATCTGGAGGGTGACCTACACTATGCTAGACACCTATGCCTTTACCTTTTACAGTTCGGTGTAGATCCAAGTTTAATTCCTGATGAAGAAGTAACTATTGTATTTTTGTAATTGAAAACTATGTTGTTCGGGGTTTTGGTTTGAAGTTATCCGTATTTTTCTGGCACTGCGGCAGCTCTTTTATATTTAGTGCTTCTGTTCAATGCTTGATTACTGAAGATTTAGAATGCTTTATTTGCGAAGCAATTGGAATATTGAAAAACGTGCGTCTCACACTTTAATTATTTAATCGCTTATAATATATGCAGGCTTAGAAGATAGGGTGTGGCTCAAAATTAGTTTTGGTGATATAAATGTGTTTTTGAGATCTTATAAATTTATTGCAAATTCGGACAAAAATTCGCTTAATATTTGTTAGTTACCGGCTGGTGTAATCCCCCAAACTTCATGATTTTTTTTTCTCGTACTTTCTTGAAATTTCAAATAGAAACCTTTATTAAATCAATTTATGTATATTATTCTCATTAAGGTTTTCATATTTAGCAGATATTCCATACCAATTAATACACATCACTGTTATTTTACTTTGTATCGATTGCTGGTTATTTCTATTGAACCTTGACCTTTCAGCACCGTTGAGAAGTATCGCGCTAATAACTATCAGTGTACCTAAAATGTTCCGAGCAACTCCTAATTCAATGACGGGTTTTAAGGAACTGGATAAAGGATTTCTTCGAAATTCTGAGAAGGTTATCTAGTACAAAGAAGGCCGGAAGGTATAAAGTTCGAATCGTTTTGAGTATAATATTCAAAACAGGCATTTCTTTTCATGTGCCGTGTCCCTTGAGGATCTAGGTGATCATGGCTCTCCACTGCCACCTAAGTTCTAAATACTTTTCGTCCCTCTTCCACTTCCCCCAGACCACGTTTTGTCATCCGCTTGCTTAAGCCCACCAGCTATGTCATGCGCTTCTTTTCCTCGTTTCTTTTTTTCTTTTATTCAACCTGTGAGTATCAGATTCTCCAGGCCCTCCTTTCTCATTACGTGTCTCAGAAACTTCAGTTGCTTCTTCCTGATGTTAAGTATAAGCCTCCTCGTTGTTTGCATCCTCTCCAAGACCTAATCGTTGCTCACACGCACGGTTCATGATATCCTTCGCATCCTTCGGCAGAATCATTTCTCCGTCTCGCCGAGTCTCTTCTTCACCTTTAAGGAGACCGTCCAACATTCGCTGCCGTAAAGAAGGACAAATGTCACGTAACGGCTCATTACTCTTTTCTTTGTTACCAAAGAGATTCCCCTGTATTGCAAACCTGCGATCAGCTTTTGGAATGCGTCCTTAGCCATCCCAATACGTGTACGGATCTCAGTGTCGCACTTGCCGTCCCCTGTCAAAAAACGAGCACGCTGGTTCTAACAGCGAATAATTATCACACTTCTCCAAAAATAACGACATAAATAATCTTCCTTTATTAAAAATTGGGATTCTAATTCCCGATTTTGTCTCTACTTCTGCAGCAACCCGACAAAGCGGTGTAACTTACGACACTAACAAGGAAACTGATAGAGAGGGGAACATTGTTTAGCTGTCTGTTTGAGGAAATGAGGATGGTGAGTTGTTCTAAGCAAGTAGGGGGCTTTACCTGACTTAAAAATCAGGAGTTTTACCATTTATCCGAGCTAGACCATCGAATCGGTAAAGAAAAAATCTTCGCTTAAATGAATGTCCACTTATCTCTCCACATATATGTATATTAGACTATCAATATGAATATATGATCATTTAGGTGGATCTACTAAAAAAAGGGCCCGGTCATAGCAAGAAGGAATTCTCTGTCGAATTCTGAGGTTTGATTAGGTTTGGTTCAGACCAGGAAACTTTCAGCAACCTCTCTTGTATATATAATTATTGTTTGAGTGAAGGGTTTTGGAGTAACGAACGCATGTCTCACTGGTGGTAAGTAATGGATGTGGCCTGTTCGTGGGTGTGAGGGCTGGAGGGTAGTTGAGTGTTGGGCGGGAGGTGTTAACTCGTATCTATCTTCAGATTCGGAAATGGATTTTTAGTGGGGGATGTTCGTATAGGACGTGTTTGAAACCGGTACCAACCTGTCTCTATTCCTTAACAATTACATCAGGGTTCCAATGACCACACTCCTTAGATGGCAATTTTATTCTCATGTTGGTAATGATTTCTTTTCATTATATCTCTGCTGGTTTCCCTCGTTATTCAATAAATAACACAAGCTACATAAAGGCCACCTGAATATAGTATTGAGTATATTGTGCTTTGAACCGCTTGTAAGAGTATTAGACCGCCGTATTAAAAAAAGAAATATGCGATCACATGGACCTTTAAGTCACGGAAAAGCAGCAATATTTGTGTACCTTTTATATATGTTCCTTTTATATTTATTACTTCATATGTTATTATGGTGAATAGAGTTTGAAATAGACATCTGATTTTTACTTATTACATAGTGTGTATTACGTCGACCGGCGATACAAACTAGAACTATTAAATAGAAGAAAAATGTGTTATTAGACAGGGATCGAAGCTGTGTAAGGGAAATCACTGTTTACAGTGTGCTATGTTGAAAGATTAAATTTATTCAATAAAATCAGCATTGGTTTCAACCACGGCTTACAGATGACTTCGGAATCTCCTGCAAATCTTCTGGGAATTATCCTTGTTTAAGTTGGTGAATTCAGCCATAATCCTTGCCTTCAGTTCATCTTTGGCGTTACAAGGAGATTTGTTGGTCTCTGGCTTAACAGCCTCCGACATAATAATTAAGTGTGTTGCAGTCAGCAGACTTAGCTGGTCAGATGTAAAGGGTGATGTGGTCGCAGAAATTGTCTGATAGCCATGATTGTGTTTTCCTGCTTGTGTGGCATGGTGCAGAGTCCTCTTGCTAGACATACGATTTTCCTGCAACCACTCTCTTGTCCAAGGGTAGCACAACCTCCTCAAGGCACATGCTGTAGGCCTCCGTTTTGTGTCTGATTTTCTGTGGAGGCATAACGTCGCCATTATTAGTGATCAGTTTAGAAACAATGAGGCTGACTTGATATATCATACAACGCTTTCCGTATACTTCTCTTTCTCCTCTGATTGACACCCAGACACTGTGAAATGTCCGTAGTGGAGCCTCCGGCCCGAATTCCAAGAAGTACAGCATTCCATTTTCAGATTTCTGGGGAAGGTAATTGCGTTATGGTGCTATTTTTTCCGAGAGACGGAGCGCAACCGACTCTGTGCAGTCGACAAAAATAAAAAGAATCAACGTGCATGCGCGAAATAAAAAAATATAAATAGTAACAATTTAACTGTATATATATATATATATATATATATATATATATATATATGTGTGTGTGTGTGTGTGTGTGTGTGTGTGTGTGTGTGTGTGTGTGTGTTTTTTGTGTGTGTATATAAATAAAAAAGAACGAACAGTAAGATATATAATCCGGTGTTCTTATAGGTATTTTTATTTTTACAAAATGGTGCTCGATGTAAATTTACAGAGCATTATTATATATATATATATATATATATATATATATATATATATATGTGTGTGTGTGTGTGTGTGTGTTGTGTGTGTGTGTGTGTGTGTGTGTGTGTGTGTGTGTGTGTGTGTGTGTGTGTGTGTGCATACATATCTATCTTATTCACGATGTGACTCCCTTTCTTTTTCCAATGTAAAAAAAAAAATTACATTTTTAATGCCTGTCTTTGATGTTTGCTTATTTTATCCAAAAAGAATAAGTTCTCTTTGCTCGTTCCTCCCTATCGGTTTGTGTCGCTTGATATTTGACATCTTGACATTCACCTTTATGTTGCTACTCTCTCATCAATATTTCTCTCAGTTCGATTGATGGCAAGGCATTCTGTCACGAATCCTCAGCGATATTGTCATGTTTTATATCAACATTCAATTTTGTGCTCCAACTGTATTAGGCGAGTTTATAGCCTGGGTTATTTGCTTTTATATTTTATTTTATTATTTGTTGATTTGTACATATTTTCTGCTACCGTTATCAAGCTGTCCCAAAATGATATCATCAATAAGAACATTATCTTATCTTTCTTGTTTTTAATATCAATTTCATTTTTGGCTATCAAAAGAACTATGCCCAGAGGCACGGATTATTTCTGAGTATGACATCCTCGTTCTTGTGTCTGTGTCCCTCCGTTCTGTATATATATATATATATATATATATATATATATATATATATATATATATATATATATATATTATATATATATATATATATTCATATATATATATATATATATATATATATATATATATATATATATATATATATATATATTCATATATATATATATATATTCATTTATATATATTCATATATATATATATATATATATATATATATATATATATATATATATATATATATATATATGTATATGTATGTATGTATGTATGTATATGGATAGAGGGTGTGATATTTGTTGATGTTTCTATGTATAAAAAAGAATCCATATTATATAAAAAAATCCATTGGTGCATATATATATATATATATATATATATATATATATATATATAGTGACACTCTCTTAACAGATAAGTTAGATATCTTAGATCGCTGGAAAGAGCAATTCGAAACTGTGTTAAACACCACGTTTACTCATGAGGAAATCCTGAAATTCCGGTGCTGTCTTTTGAACTTACATTTGAAGAGGTAATAGATGCCATAAAGCAAATTTCATCTGGAAAATCAACAACTTCTAAGGATCCTATTCCACCCGAAGTGTATAAACATGTTGACCAGAATTTGGCAAAAACGTTGCATCTCCTTTTCCTGGAGATATGAAATAACTATAAGCACATTTTAACATGTTCTCCTCGGATTAAAAACATATATTTTCGCGTGGAGATGGACTTTCCTCTCCTGTATATGACATATTCGCTCGCTGAAATATTTATAAGAACTTTATATGTTGAAGTCATGAATCAAAATCCGATACAGCTTGTAAATGCAATGCAGAAATATAAAATCCAGTTGACAACAAATGGATTTGAATTGTTGGTATATATATTAATGCCAAATCAATTCATCAAATAATCATTAATTTTCCAAAGGTTTAATAAATTATTCCATCGTCAAATAAGTTTCTTCACAGCATTAACGATTTAATAAGTTATCAATACGTAAAAACAAGTTGTTGAATAATTATTTCATGATACGCCCTAAGTTGTTTCTTCTGAGAGCGACATTCATGGCAGACAATGTATTCCGACAGTATAATTTATATATATTTTTATCATGTTTTCACACACACACAGACACACACACACACACACACACACACACACACACACTAAATTAATTCGTCAAACGCATGAGTAATATGGTATTCGTTATAATTTTCTAGTCATTACAAACAAACTGTTTCAAATTTTTCTTTAAACAGTCCGTCGTTCTAAATTGTACGCTCTTTCAGTGTTTTTATATTTAATTATTATTAAATATTTCTTAAAATGTCAAAATTCTGGTTAATGATGCAAGAGTTCGAAAATAAAGGATGCTTAGAATACAATAGATGGAAAATTGTAAAATAGGTCACTTATACTTTGAATCAGAAAGTAACAGTTGGGATTTCTAGGGTATATAATTCGGAAAGAGGAATTAGAGACGTTGACACTTGTAGGAAACACTCAAGGCAAGAGAGATAAAGGAAAACAAGGAATAATTTACATAACGGGCTTATGCAAATAATTTACAGAACATGGATTAAGAGAGATTGCAAAAAGTCACGCTTTACCAAGAACTACACATGATTGGAAGATGTGAAGAGCGAGATCAGCCATGATTTGTAGAGCCATAGTAGATAGAAAAAAGGAGACGAATTTGTTAGAAGACAATCAGTTTGGAGTATTTTCAAGAGTTACAAGACTGAGTTTACTGTTAAATTTCTCTTCACGTCGGGTATCCTCAGGAAATGAAAAAAGAAATTATCGAAACAAATAGTAATTTAACCTGACACTTTGTGAGGTCGATATATTCTTTATCAATATATATAATTTTTGATTAAAAAAATCGTCGAAATGTTGAGTAACAGGTCGTATACATAAGATATTTGTTTAACAATTGGAATATATAAGCACATAAATACATCTATTTCAGTTTACTAAGAAATGTAATAACTGGACAAGTTTGTCGATTCTAAAAACTAATTATATTTTGTGTATGAATTAATGTGTTTGTGGACGTGAAATCATTGGGAAAGCTACGTAAATGATATAATGAAAAAGAGCGAAGAAAAAATTACATAAGAGTAGCCACGAGGAGTTTGCTTTGATCGAAATGTACATCTAGTTCTCTTTTTGTCCGTATCAATTGTTTAGTAAATATCTGTGATTGAATAAAAGTAAAACAATCCAAAACATGGAACTATCGCAACTGGGGTATGAATCATTTGTTTCAGTTACAAAAGTGTTTAAAAAACTGAAAACAAAAAACGAAAATCATAATGTAAAAATGTAAATATGCATGTATATATATATATATGTTAAATATGCATATATATATATATATGTGTGTGTGTAAGCAAATATATGGATATAGATCCGACAGTATGAAGAAAAATATATACGGAAAAAACAAAACAAAAATCCTTATATACGATTATGCTGTTTTAATGTTAATATGTCAACGTCTGACGTTTCGGTCTAATAAACCATCTTCAGGATATATTCATATTTGTCATGTTGTATTGATAATGTTATATTTATGAATATGTCCTGGAGATGGTTTATTAGACAGAAACGTCAGACGTTGACATATTAACATTAAAACAGCATAATCGTATATAAGGATTTTTGCTTTGTTTTTTTTCGTATATATTTTTCTTCATATATATATATGTATGTATGTAATTTTTATATATATTGTTTGCATATAATATATGCGCTGTACTTATAGGAAAGCGCTCAATAACAGTGAATGGTCTAACATATTTAGTTGGATTGATGTAACACTGGATTTCACGCCCTCTGCCATAGTCAAACATGAGTGAACGTGAGTGAATGTATGTTTGCAAAAGCATGACTGCCATTCCAATGACAATTTTTCCTCCCACTACCATACAACACCGATATACGCATCCATAAATATATCTAAATTTTCAAAAAATGCCGATCAAGTAGGTTCATCTCAGAGAGACGCATGCTTCACCGCGTCTTTATGCTAAATAAGATTTCTCGAAAGGCTAGTAGATGAAAATATATAAATATACTGATCAATAAAGTAAACAGGGCGTCTACTCAAATATGAGTATCCAGTAAAATAAATAAGGTTTAATGCACGGAAATTTGTCGGATTTATAAATAAAAACAAATCCATTACATTTTTTTTTAGAATAAAATCCAGATCAAATATGGAAAGTAATTCGACAGAAATATAGGATAAAAACAAATCGGAAACGTTTGTCAATTTAACATGTTTTACTTTTATTAAAGCTTCTGCAAAGAAAGAGATATAGAAAAAAAGAAAAAAATGTTGGTTGAAATAAATTAGGACCTTGTTGTTAGGGTGTTTATGATGAACTCTGATATCTAATGTATTATTTTACTTATTAATATTTTTATATTATTAATATTAATAGTAACTATAACAAATTAAATAATAGAGTTTATCGTAAACCCACTAAAAAAAACGATCTAATTAATTTTTATTCCACTCACAATCAAAAAATTATATCATAATTAATCACAATTAATCATATTACTATACCTCGGAGCTTTTAGAATAAATAACCTAAATACCTATGTGAAGTAGAGAAATATATTGACAAAACATTTAGTTTTCTTCCTTACCTACATCATTTGATCTACAACGCTAAAAAAGAAAGTAGACAAAATCCACAAATTTGCTATCGGTGATGTTTTGTATTTTTGGAGACAAAACATCACCGATAGCAAATATAGTATCAACAACAAAAAAATTCATCATCTTACCCTTTAATACTCTTTATAAAAATCGTGTAAATAAATTTTTGAACAAACATATTTCTTATTGGGGAATGCATTGCATTTTTCGACCTAAAATCTTTAGACAGGTTTTAGCTGCTTGGAGTATAAATGTGTATTTAGTATTCCATGCGTTTTTAGAACTTGAAGTGCATCTCACCTGCTGCAGAACATTGTCTTTTTACATGGAGCTCTACTTTTCGGGTCGATTTTGAAGATTTATCCTTATTACTACATTGCCTATTGCTTAGAACATTACCTGTTCTTCGTCACATTTTCTGATATATATTTAAGCCACATTTATTTAGGATGATGTATTCGTCATTATAATTGTTTCCTCAAAAAGGAAATTACTTAAGACTCAAACTAACAGCTAAAAAGCACACCGTAAATTAATTTCCTGACATTTTGGTTTCTTGAACAACTGACATAAATTCGTATAATTAAGTTATCTTCATATATAAATGTTTAAAGTTCTTGTTTCTATTTTTAATACGTTTTTTTTTTTAGTATAATTAGCGCAAACGATTAATTACGCATTTGTATTTTACTAATATTTTTTTAAAGCCCAGCTTTGTTCTCCTTTGTTCTTCGGGTAAAAAAAGACAACATATTTTCACATACTGATGACAAAATAAGAAACAAACAACACATTTATGTGTTGCCAAGAAGTGGTAATTAAAAAGTAATCCAAAATATGTCAAGATGACTTGCAAAAAGGAAAGAGACATTGAGAAAAACAAAGTACATTTCTCAACAAGCTTTCTTTTAATATATAAAGACTAACTCGAAATACTGAAATAGCAACAAGTATAATGTCGATCATCATTTCGTAGCGACCGACCACCACCAAAGAGAAAGATTTATTGATTGCATTCGCGTGGAGGAAGGAAGCAGGTTGAATTCTGGAAATGGTTCGGGGCAAGTCACATTGACATGGTCCGATTCTGTATCTACCGCATTCGTTCTACAGTACTAACGCTCTAACCTACATTTGGCTGTTCATATCACATTGATTCGACATCCTGGCTTGCTGATTTTTTTCTGACATTTTTTTTCGTTATCTTTTTTTTCCTGTCATTTTTTTTTTTTGCTTACTGATTTCATCTTTATTTAATTTGTTTTTTGATGGATTGGTTAATCGCATTACTTTCCTTTTCTTCTAATTTTTCGATTTCATTTCCACTTTTCTTTGTCGGTTTTCCTTTATTCCTTTCGTTTCTTTCTACTTTCTTTCCAACGGCCAAACATTTTTTCAGATTTTACTTTTCATCTTTTCCTTTGTTTCTATCTATCTATCTATCTATCTATCTATCTATCTATCTATCTATCTATCTATCTCTGATATTTTACAATAGTCTCTATCTATGCCGCATGTTTCTGCTCCATACACTAATGTCATGCCAAGATTGAAAGAATAGGCATAGCCTTTCTAGAAAAGACGTTTATCCTTTAAGTAAAATTGAAGATTGGAATTATAACGCAGCCTATTCTATTTACTGGGCGGTTTTCCAATTTGTAATAAACAATGTTGAAATAAATTAAGGTTTGATGATGTATGTTTGTATCAGAGTGCAGTAAGTTCTTTTCTTCTTTAATACACATGAGCGATAATAGCCCTCCACGACATGGTCGTTCTTTGTGACTTTATCAAACTCTGTATGTCACTGTTCCACTATACATTCACGCAAAAATGTAGTTAACTCGTTGCCTTTCCTTGTCGCTTTTGCCTTTGATATGTCCCATGATTGTCAAAATCTTCAAAACCACATTCATTATTATGTGTTCCAGAAAAGTCAACTGTCTCTTTCCGATTATGACGACTGTAAAACTCCCTTCACTTTACTTGATTCCCTTCAAAAATGTAAATGCAACATCAATCGCCTTCTTCTTGAATTCCGTTCATTTTTTGTCTTTTGCTCAATCCTCTCTATGCTCAGTATTTTCTCTCTTTCGTTCTCTGAACCACCTGCGATTTTGTGGCATTCCCGCCTTGCTTGGGGTGAAATAATTAAATAAAAAAATAAAAATAAGTATCTTTTTTGTTTCCATTTTCTTCCTTGTTGCTTAAACGCCCCATCTAAGTTAATTTTTCTCATAATTCTCTGCAGAACCCTATCTGATGTCTGAAGTTTTCTCTTCATCTGGGGTGAAATAGTTCACCATTCAATGGCCAAATCGGGGGTATTGATTTTACATAACATTTCACCAGGTTTTCTTGTCTTTGCTAATTCACCTTTTGTCCCTTTTCTTAAAATACGTCCAAGATATTTAAACATCAGTACTTACTCAATATTTCCAATTCGTACCTTGCATCCTGGGATTTTTTTTTTATTATCTCTGTTTTTACGCTTCATGTTTAGTCCTTTTATTACCAATAAATAAGGTTGCGTTTCGTGTCATTGCTGAATTCTAGTTTTCTATCGACAATTCTTCAATAGGGGCTTCAACCCTGCATCGCCGTTTGAATCAGTGACAGACAATTTTATTCTGGTTTCATTTTTCTTACTTTATTTCAATGAAGACGCAGCAGGCATCGTTTCTTTGACGAATTGAAACACTTAGAAACAGGATATCAATGAGTCGATTAGCTAATTATCATCTCAACGTGGTGGCTTTTCCCCCTGTTGAATCCACGGAAAGAAAAATAATCTGAGAAAGCGATGTTCTGATAAGCAGCCGAGACTCGTGACTACTCTGCTTTTGCAACCGTAATACCCATTGTTGGTACTTTTATCCTAACTCTTGAACAAAGACAATCGCTCAATTTCAGGATTCGAGACGCATATGTTTCAAATCACTCCCACTCATTTTGTAAAAAATTCTTAGCCGATCGATAGGTTTTGCCATTTTTATCACGTATTCTCTTAGAATAATAGGTCACAAATATTTCAACCAAGGTAGGATAGAATCATTACAAGGCGTTAATGCTTAATCGTTACGCCAGAGGTGCCTTTGGCACACAATTTAACTTTAGTTGAAAAGTAATAGATTAAAATTAGTCTACATTTGGGTATTATTTTTAAATAGGGAATAAATTTCACTTGCAGGATAGTATTTTTTTTTTCTTTTTTCGTGCATTGTTATTTTGTTGTTATTTTTTTAAATACTTAAAGTCTTGCCTGAAAAGGCAAACGATTTCCTTTGTAATATGATATGCATATATATATATATATATATATATATATATATATATATATATATATATATATATATATATATGAGGGTTTGAGAGTACTGGCCTTGTTCAGATTGTTTATCACGCTAGATAACACGCTCTCTCCCAGAAACTGTAACTAAGGTCTACTCAGTATAGTCACAATATAAACCACACGTGGGCTCTGTGTGTGTTGACCAAACATATGTGCCTGAGTGAGTGTCTTTAATAGGGATTGGCTAGCCGTCCTAAAATATATGAATTATTATGTGTCATGGACATGCTCTGTAGGTAGGGATGAGATACATAATATTAAATTTTTTGTAGATTCACAAAGCTGCCTAATCTGAGTAATTACTGACGACACGTGCCTATTTTGATTTATGAACTATCGGTTTAAATAAAATTTTAGACAATTTCAATTCCTAACAAAATAATTTTGAAATTTTGTAATAATGACCTGCAATGATCAATGCCTGTAGACAGAGCGACCAGAGCTTTATACACATAGAAACAAAGACGAGACCATTAGTATGACTGTAAATGATCTAAATAATACAGTTAGTTCAGTATAAATAAACAGAAGAGAAGAGTAAAAGATTGGAGAGAAAATGTGCGAATAAATCATGCCTAATAATATAAATATGCCGTGAGATATTTCACTATTAATAGGTTTTGCAGGATAGCGATTTTCGCTTTTAAGGTTTAAAAGATTGACAGGTGTAAGAAAAGTGCAATCGCATAGTGATCCAGGAATTTAGTCCGGAAATAGCGACTCTTTATTCCCGCTGCCAGTACTTAATAGCGATTCATATCACCGACACTGGCTTTTCCATTGAGGCCAATCGTATTTAACCTTTCGCACAACACACAAATCTTTGTGATTGGCTTAAGAGTTGGGATCTAGACTTGAGGAAGATGCATGTAATTAAAACTGACCAACTGCCAAACAGCTCGTACTCCGTTACAAAAACTTGATCCTGTAACCCACAAGCCAAAGCCTTTGGCGCGTAATTTCTGAAGAAACAGCATTTATGGCGCGATAAAGTGTGCCAATTTATGGCAGGAATCCCAATGTCAGTTGCCAGATTTTCACGAGATCTAATAACTGGTATGGATATGATATTATTTCGAATATATACTGCCGAGAATTCTTATTCAGTGGAAACTGTTTATTTAAATACTTCACATATAGATCTGTACTTCACTTACTGTGAAGAAAAAAAAAACAAGAGAATTTATTCCTTTACATATTTGTTGAGAGTATCGACATAATACGTTTCTTCTTCAACATATTACTTGGCAGTATCAACTTTAAATAGAATGAGTAGTAAGGGTGAAATGAAAGCAAGTGTCTATGATTTGTGTAAAGCGCCACTTATACCATTCCTTTTTCCGTCGCTTTATGAAACCCGGTAACGTTTTATAAACACGGATTTCTTCAATGTGCCGAGTCACTTCAGAGCCTTGGTAATCATGGCTGTCTTCAATTTTCTAAGCTGTTCAAGTATAGCATTAACCGATATCTTCCTATCCTATCCGCATATCCTGCCTCTTAATGTAACGCACTATTCGAGTGCCCGGCGGCCTAGTACAGAGTGAACCTTACTGTAATAATAATAATAATAATAATAAAAAATCTTAATAAATTTTATCTCTTTCTGATCTCTGCTCAACTCTGTTCTGCCTTCCACTTACTCAAGCTTTAGTTGGGTTATACGTTGCTTTCCCGTGTCCCACTATCTTTCAATCTGTCCTGCCAGTATAAAAATTATCCAAGCCATCTTTACTTATTATGTACAAGAGCAATTTCAACTGTCTCTTTCTGATGTTATATAAGTCTCCTTTTTTTTTCCATTTTCTCTAAAACTTCGTCGTTGCATGTTCGGTCAGTGGTATTCTCAGTATCTTTCTGTAGAACTTCATCTCATTGGCTTCAAGTCACTTCATCTATGAAGAGACTATCCAAGATTCACTGCTTTATAGGAAGATTAATATTACGTAACAGTTAAATGGTCTTTTATTTGATACTAACAAAATTTTCTTCTTTCTCTTTTAGCTTTTAAGATGCATTTTTCGCTATAACAATTGGCTTCGGATACAATATTTTGAAGCTGTATTTAATTGTAATAGTCGTTTTTAGTTAGCATCTTATTGAAGTTGGGAAATATATTGCATAAAAGTAAGAGGTTTGCAATAAAATCAGGTTCTAAAATATTAACTGATATTTATATGCAAAAATCGGTTTTACATATGATCCGTCTTAATGACAAAACAAAGAAACCCTAACTGAGTAAAGGTTCTGATCTATAAACTTCGATATATCTTTTATTTTGCAACTGCTAATAAAAAAATTAAAAGATATTTTTGGGACATATGTAGGTTAAAATATCGCATGGAACGATTGTAGTTGTAAAGGAATTGCAGAATTTGACAAAGACGTTCTGTATTTACTCCATTTAAAGGGATAAATGGTTGAGTTGAAATATCCGAAGAAGGTATATAAAATAGAATATGTAGAAACAGATTTTTACTTATTTAATCTTCCTGTTAACAACTGGCTCTCGCTAAGCAAACTAAAAAAAAAAGCAAAAAAACAAAACAAATCAGAACATTTCTTAGGAAATATCGTTACAATCACAAACCTATAATGTAAATCGTTTAATATTACATAGAAGTAAATGACTAATGAATTGTATAGATTATGTACTGCCTGACGTTTTTGTTTATCGATAACTCAATCAATATTGAGATACACGGATCTATCTAGAATACGATTTCATAACAAGAATCATCGCGTGGAGTATAAAACCGTACATTTCTTGTAGATCATCAGCTCAAAATTAAAACAAAAAACAAATCCCGGTCCTTAATCTCATCAGCTATTATCTAATGGTCATTGAAATGTGTCTAAAATCCAAATAAATAAATGTATCAAGCTACTGACTTAATATATTTCTAAGTTTCGGTGAATGTGTAGAAAAATATCAATGTAAAATAAGAATCAAGTGATTAAATACTTTAAACATATTTGAAATTTTATAAATACTTCCGGAGATGCATTTAAATAATAATAAAATCAGACTTCTCACTGACTATTCCGGATACTTCAAAAGATTTATACATTTGAATTTATTTTAATATATCAGTTTAATAAACGATTTATATGAGTAGTATTTAAACAGCAAACTATAATTATGTAAGCGACTCAAAAACAAGTGTTACATTTAAATTATCTTAGTTAACAACTGGAGACTATCTGGATTTATAGAAGAGTTTAAACAGAGCGAGAAAGACACAAGATTAAATCGAAACAAATGAGACAGAAGATTAGCAGAAATTCGAGATCTTGACGAAATATATTGAACGAAAAGCGACTAGATAACCGCTTGTACATGTGCAGACATATTACGTAAGATTAATATAGATTATAGATATATTTGATGATAATTTAATACTTTTCTTTTCTTATTTTTTTGTTTGGTTTCTAATGTAATAATAATAATGAAGTAGTGTCTACTCCGATATCGTGCGTAATATATATATATATATATATATATATATATATATATATATATATATATATATGTTTGTGTGTGTGTGTGTGTGTGCGTGTGTGCCTTTATGCGTGTATGTTTTTATGTGCGTACCTCTGATGGTCGCTTATTGTCGTGGTGGAGGGACTTGCACGGTCTACTGATTGTGGAAACAATGACGTTGAGTGTTCTAAACTCCTGCTAGCGTCACTCTTGGCGCCAAGGTCAAAGACGAGGACACAGATTAATCGCGACCAACCCCAAAGACACTAACAGTGGAAGAACCGACTGATGATTACAACAGATCTTAAAATTTGAAGAAGTCTACGCATGACGGACATCCTACAGAAGGCGCCATTATAACAGAGACAGCGACAGTCCGTTGCAGATTTATAACTGGATTCTTCATGTCTCCTTCCATATATGTATGGCACCTTGCATTTATTGGAAATATTCATAGAAATATGAGTTAATTTTTCTTATTCAGTTTATTAAACAGGTTGTTAATTTTTTTTAAAAAACGGAAAATAACTGAGTTGAAAATAATTCACTAAGAATGTACTAGACGATCCTAAGGGAAAGAAGAAGGAAAGAAAAAAAAGAAAGAAAGAGAAATGTATGACGCATGACCCAGTTGATGGTAGAGATAGGTCTGCGTGTGGTCGACTTTATTTTTTTTTTTTAAAACAAAGGAAGAATAGAATTGGAAATAATAAAAGAGAAAGAAAGGGAAAAAGACATGATATCGACCAGATGTCGGTCAGGGCCTCTGACCGACTCTTGCGTGGAAAACCCTTATCAATTTGGAGGAAGAGAAATTTTTATTTTTTTTTTTTGAACAATAGAAACGAAATTTGTGATCTGAGAGAAAGTGTCTTTGGGTTGGGGAAGTGACTGGTGAAAACGATATACGGAATTGACCTGTTAAGAATTGGACACCCACGTTAAGAAAGTAGATATTTCGACCTAGATAATTAAGATTTTCGACTATCAGGTAAAACAAAGAAGTAAAAAAGAAGAGCAATTGTTTTGGACCACAGAGGGCGCCAAGAAGGCGGAAAAGAACCTTTTCTAAAGTCAAGACTAATTAGCAGCGGGCTGTTTGACAAAGTCCAGGTGAAAGAAAGCTAAAGATTGTCATTTTGCGTACGTGCAAAAAGGTGCGAAATCGGATTTTTTTTTTTTTTTTTAAACCAGCACGAGGTAACCACACCCGCCAACAAAAGGGGAGGGTGTTCGGTCAATAACAATTGGTCGAATACAATCACGTGACCGCGGAAGAAGAAGGAAAGAAAACCTCGATCAATAACTGTTGGACGAGGCGGTCACGTGGGCTGCGGAAAAGAAGAGAAGGAAAGGTTCGATCGGGAACGATTGGTTGAGAGCGATCACCTGACATGAGAGAGACTAAGAGAAATAGATATGCGCCGCCCCACCAAGAGCTCTGTGAGAAAGTAGGGTGAAAACAATAACGATAATGGAAAGTCAAAATTAATACGACTTTTGGAATTATCGAGAAAACCCTGACGCCGACAGACCCACCCCAGTTTGTTGCGGCGTCAATATAGCAGGAGGACCCCAGTCGACAGAAATCAGTTTGAGTTGGAGATGCAGCCGGAGTTGGGCTGAGTTGCAGCAGGACCGCGGGCAGGGGAAGATCCTGAACGCGGACATAAGACCCGATTCACTCGCCCCCTTTGCGGGCAAAAGAACCCTCAGACAGAAGGACTTCCAGCCCAAGTCGAAGACAGAAGAACTTCCAGCCCAAGTAGACGAAGAAGAAGATTGCCTGAAAGCCTGAGAAGAATTGGAGCTGCAGACAAGCCGAAAGTCGATGAGAAGTTAAAGTTCATCCCCGGACGGCAGCGAGAAAAGAACCCTCAGACAAGAAGAACTTCCAGCCCAAGTAGAAGAAGAAGAAGAAATACAACTCAAGTCGGAGAGAAGAATCAACTGCGAATGATCGATAGAAATTAGCCCCAGTGTCGAACTGAACCACCTCCGACATACATACATGATTCTAGAAAGTAGGTAATTCGACATTTTCCTATTGTGTGATAGAAGCTTGTGCCATAGTCCACAGAGCGGGTCGGGAATTGAGAACAATTTTGTTTTTATGTAACGGACTTTAAGATATAAAAGGTTGTTACCCTTTTATCAGCAATTTTGTTTGGTGTCGTGAGTTTTTATTTTATTTGTGTTTTGCCACCCCGTCGGACTCAACTTGTATCGGCCCCGATCCCTGCTGGTCCCGTCTGTCTAAGATCTAAACACAGCGTGGGTAGACAGACCGGAGATCGGTATAGTTGCTTTAGTGACCAGGTATTGGAAGCGAGTCGGGAAAGGCGAGGCTGGTGATCATCTGACCAAAGGGTTGGAGCGGCACGCTTGGACCCAGGAGGAGCGACCAGGAGGAGCGACGTCACCGTTGGCGCCGTAACCAAGGGATCCGACACTGGGCCAGGTGTGTAACCGTCACATATGTTGTAGAGGAAAGTAATGAAATCACGTGTATTGGATCACTTCACACCATCAGAACTATTTTTCCACTCTGATTTTCTTTCAGCTGCAAGCCAAAATTTGCAAAGCCAAACGTCGATAGAGAATAGATGACGGCAGCAGGCATTGGTGAAAATGGAAACTTCTATCCCGGAATCTGCATATTGGCAGCCAATTTAGGCATTAAAGACATCATCCTAAAAGAAGCAATCAGTAAGGAACAAATTAATTTGTTAGATATTCGATGTAGCCGACGTTGACCATAACTATCTGGCTATAGCTGATTCATTTTCTTATTCACATCACTATTCTTGTATATACTAAAATAGCGTTTTGTTTTAAGTTTACGTAAAATAATAATTGCATAG
The DNA here is from genome assembly GCA_903632075.3 of Acanthosepion pharaonis. Lineage (NCBI taxonomy): Eukaryota > Metazoa > Mollusca > Cephalopoda > Sepiida > Sepiidae > Acanthosepion > Acanthosepion pharaonis. The sequence continues at coordinate 3,513,332 of CAHIKZ030003813.1, forward strand.
AACAGCATCTATTTCATTTTATCGACTGATTTTCATAATTTAGTACTGAAACAATATTAAATTAAATAAAAAATAAATAAAATAAATTAAAAAAAAATCGGTGTTGAAATTAGGTAAAATCTGATTTCTCTAAAGATACAGTTCAAGTAAAAATCAAGTGTTCAGACGCTAAACGTGAATAACGTTTTAATCCCGAGATTTTCCCCGTAAATAAAATTCTTTTTCTGGTGATGTTAGCGAGATGTCAGAAGAGGAATTTTTCCAAATTGTTTAATTTAATAAATCTGAAGTTTTAAAGCAAATTCTAACAATAATGTATAAATTAATGCAAAGTTTGTACTGGACGCTTTTACTATTGTTTAGTTTGTAGTTTTAAAGGAAAATTATTATTGAACTTATTTTAATAAGATTAATAGGAGTGCTAAACTATAAAAGGAATATTTTCTATTTGAATTTCCATAAATATAAAAATTATTATATCCATGGTATAATAACACTTTAATACACGGCGGGAACGGAATAGCTGAAAGAAAATGAGTCATACACGCAATTTAATACAAACGTTTACACTTGTCCCACACAGAAAAACTGTCATATGCATACAAAGAAAAGTAGTGCAAAAATAACGAAGAGTGATGGAGTCTTACTTGTAATCATTCCCAACGTGAATTAGAGCTGCTAGAGGATGCTTCTGTGTTTTTGGAGATGCCATATTTATAATTCCCAACGGGTCAATTCGATCGGGCCATATTTATCTTCTATGTCACTTGCGAAGACATATTTCACAAACAGGAAACGGTGTATCATTGGTATTTACGAACATGGAGACTTTTATCCGGAGATAGCTTTCATATCTGGTGAAGATATATTCCCAAAGGAAAACGGCGCCATGGTGCTTGGGAGCTAACTTTTGACAGAACACTTGGGTGAGACAGATTTAGCCTTTTTCCGAGCGGGACAGATTTAGCCACACCGGGTGGGACATAATTAATCTCATAATGTAAATTACAAAAATGTAAACACTCGATTTGATTCCTGGAAGGTAACTGACGTCTGAAATTTTCTCCATTTTATGAAGTGACAGTACTAAGCAGCTGTCAACTGACCCATGTGACTTTATCTCAACCAAAGGGAGATAATCGCCTATTTCATTTCAACAACCTGAATGCAAGAGTCCATATATATGGATTTTAACTGTAATTGTTATATAATAACACAAAACCTACTGATTTGATTTCATTTTTAACTCTCTTACATTAAAATAAATTAGAATTTATAAATCTATTGAAGTTCCCCGGATAACCAATATGATATGATATTGCATTAATATTCGATTACATCTCTTGATGTATTTATCGTGGTTCAAATATGTTGAATTGCTTGATTGCTTATATTACATTATTATTTGTCAACCTAAGATTAGTATTATATTATTTATAAGTACCAAAGTAGAACAATAAATCCATCATCTAGTAATGTAGATCAATAAATCAGTAGCCTGTTAGATATATTTATTTGAATTGTTATATAAACTTTTCGCTGTGTATCATCGATGTTAGGGTACGTGGAGAGATTACTTGATATTGACTGATTAATTTTTACAGCTTGTCAACCTTTTGACGGTTATTTGTAAACCAGAAAAGGTTTTAAAGTTATCCGTATTTTTTGGAGATAATAATATTTTTAGTGATACATCTACTAATTAATCCATGCCTTGGTAAAAACGAACCCGCCTGGAAATTGAACTCTCCTCTCTGAATTCCAAATTCGAACTGTTATCTATCACACCCCGGACGTTCAATCGTATGAGAATAGATGTTTCAACGGGATATATCTGTAAGCCTATAAGTTAGGAAATTGTGATGGAACATTAAATATTTATTGTCTAAAGTAAATGCTTTTGTTTATTACGAAGCTTCAGACAGATTGATATAACTAAATTGAGTCTAAGTATTGATAAATTTAAAGATATTCAGTATAAATATTGAATAAAAAGAATAGCTAATAGGTAAGCCAGGAAAATAGAGATAAATATATCCTGTTTTATGTTATATGTCTCTTTATGACGTCAGTGAAACCAGCCCTCTACAACTTCCTCTCATTTGTATTTGATTGTCTTTTTATTATCCCTCTCATTCCCTCTTCTGACATTCATTTCCACAAGATCCAATCCGATACATCAGTTTAGTTTCTCGTTGCCCGTCTTGTCTTCAATATATCGTGTGTGTTTGCGTGAGTGTGAGAGAGAGAGAGACAATTGTTATGTATCCTAGAAATGACAACTATGTCTTATTGATTCTAAATATAATTGTCCTTTTTCGTTCCATTTTTCGTGAAAAGTCCGTGTTGCATATATACGTCATCCATGTTATTTTCAGTATCATTTTATAGAACTGCAAGTTTCCTTCTAATATGTTAAGAATCGGCCCACCTTTTACTGTGGATTAACATTAAATAGCACTTCAGCAGCCTTATCTTTCCTACTGAAAATAACAGGTTTAAAATTAACATTTGAATAAGAATGGATTTATATATATGAAAATAATAAGAAATTCCTTATAAAGTAATTAATAAAAGCAAATCATATACAATTATCATTTATCCATTACTATAGGTTCCATCATTATCAGTAATCTCGTACTAAAGTCTGACAATTCAATTACAAAACGATCTTGACAAAAATCATACTGTTTAAAAGGGGAAATTGAGGAAGGATTTTTTTTTAAGAATTGATCTAACAAGATGATCCTGGAAAATAACAAAGTTAATCAAATTAAAAAAGAAATGAATGAGGTATGAGAATATAAGATGTTCGTGAATTCCAGTCTTTTCATATGTGATGGAAAATTATTACGATGTAACTGATTGATTGGTTTTCTACGGCTTATCACACTTTGCAGTTTATTTAGAACCAGGAAATATTTTTTAGATCGTACGAATTCTGTTGGGGAACAGAAAATAATTATTTTAACTATGCAATTTAATTATTTTAACTATGCAAATCTTAATATTTAACCCATAGTTGTGGGAGAAGTGGTGGCTCTTTTACTTACCCAAGAGTACGCGTGAGTGAATATAGCAAACGCGAGTACAACTCGGCTCCTCGATTAACAATTCCGAACAATTATCCGCTAAAAAACACATCCAAGTTTATTGCAGCTATCATCCCCAAACGGTTATCCGTACTTCAGTGACCGTACGGTAACCGGTGTACGGTAACCGGGGTTTCAAAGAGATGTGACCGGAAGCCTGCAAGTGAACATTATATCAAATAGCGATTAAAAATACTGGGCTATTATTCATCAAAATAGTGTTAACTCACTGACAATAGACGCGTATTGTAAACGTAATACTGCTAGTAAGTGAAAGTGGAACAAACAAACAGAAATCTACCAAACACTTATCAAATATTAGGATGAGATTAACATTTAGTAATGCTCAAATCTGTTCACCTCAAATAACCCATTGTCTACGCTGCTTCACAAACGTGTAGAATATCCATTTTTCTTCCTCAATCTAATTTAAGTCCCCAATTCAAATCACTGCTTCACCAGAGCCTGGATGATCACACATGATTCGCTATTAACTTCTGTTAAAACAGGAATAATCTATTTTTCAAGTTTAGGTATCTTTCCAAGATGCTGCAGATGACGGTGAATAATAGAAAGCATTCAATGTTGTCTCATACTTTACCCTTATTTGTTCTTTTATGTGTCGTGTTCCTTCAGGACGTTGGCGATCATGACTCCCGACTCCCACTATCCCTTTTAGCACTCAATAACTTTTGTCCCTGTTCTGTCATCCACTTGCTTAAGCATCTCTCTTTCCTTCTATTCGCCCTGTGACTATCAGTTTCTCCAAGCCCTCCTTTTTCATTACCTGCCCCAGAAATTTCAACTGCCTCTTACTGATGCTAAGTATAAGGTTCCTCCTTGTTTGTATCCTCTCCAAAACCTCATCGTTTCTCATATGTTCGGTCCATGATATACTTAGCATCCTTCTATCGAAGCATAGCTCCGTTTCATCGAGTATCTTTTTCGTCTGTGAGGAGACCTCCAACATTCGCTGCAGTAAGGGAGGACAGTATCACTTAGCAGTTCAGTGTTCTTTTCTTTGTTACTAACGAAATACTCAAAATATACATAAAGAATCATAATACTTACACCATT